>VYZW01026717.1:21224-34777 GCA_013401315.1 Balaeniceps rex
ATCATGGAAACATGGTGGGATGACTCACACAACTGGAGTGCTGCAATGGATGGCTGTAAACTCTTCAGAAGGGATAGGCAAGGAAGGAGAGGCAGTGGGGTAGCCCTGTATGTTAGGGAGTGTTTTGATTGTCTAGAACTTAATGATGGGGACGATAGGGTTGAGGGTTTATGGGTAAGAATCAGGGGGAAGGCCAACAAGGCAGATATCATGGTGGGAGTCTGTTACAGACCACTCAAGCAGGATGAAGAGGCAGATGAAATATTCTATAAGCAGCTGGGAGAAGTCTCACAATCACTAGCCCTTGTTCTTGTGGGGGACTTCAACTTACCAGATGCCTGCTGGAAATACGATACAGCAGAAAGGAAACAGTCTAGGAGGTTCCTGGACTGTGTGGAAGATAACTTCCTGACACAGCTGGTGAGTGAGCCAACTAGGGCAGGCGCCCCGCCGGACCTGTGGCTTACAAACAGAGG
This sequence comes from Balaeniceps rex, assembly GCA_013401315.1. Taxonomy (NCBI): domain Eukaryota; kingdom Metazoa; phylum Chordata; class Aves; order Pelecaniformes; family Balaenicipitidae; genus Balaeniceps; species Balaeniceps rex. The sequence continues at coordinate 21,701 of VYZW01026717.1, forward strand.
ACTTGTGGGTGATGTGAGGGTTGGAGGCTGTCTTGGGCATATTGACCACAAAATGATAAGAGCTTTCGATTCTTGGAGAAGTAAGGAGGGGGGTCAGCAGAACTGCCATCTTGGACTTCCAGAGGGCAGACTTTGGCTTGTTTAGGAGTCTGGTTGACAGAGTCCCTTGGGAGACAGTCCTGAAGGGCAAAGGAGTCCAGGAGGGTGTCCAGCCTCAAGAAGGAAAATCTTAAAGGTGCAGGAGCAGGCTGTCCCCATGTGCCAAAAGACAAACCGTCAGGGAAGAAGGCCGGCCTGGCTGAACAGAGAGCTTTGGCTGGAACTCAGGAGAAAAAGGAGAATTTATGACCTTTGGAAGAAGGGGCAGGCAACTCAGGAGGACTACAAGGATGTCAACAGGAAGAAAACTAGAAGGGCCAAAACCCAAGTAGAACTTAATCTGGCTACTGCTGTAAAAGACAATAAAAAATGTTTCTATAAATACACTAGTAACAACAGTTAACTGTGAAATATGTTTTATTACCAGCCTCCTCTCCCTGCCTGTGGAGCCCGCATTCCTCATCTCTAGCTGGCTGTATGCAAGAAACTGGAAGGCATTTTAGCAAAAATATTACATTCTGTGGAATTTTTCTTGGTGATCAGATTAATTTTTTCCTTTCACCTCTACTCATCGTATGTGCTAGTATGTGTCTTGACTATGGTGTCTCTCAGACTTTCAAGATTTACAGAGTTACGTGAAATCTAGTATTGTCACACTGAGTAATAACCCAATAAAATGTCTCCCAGTTCTTTCCAAATTTAAGGCAGGTACTTCCAGTGACCTCCCTCACATTCAGAGCCTATGGCTTAATCTCCATTAGGGTTTTGTGTTGGAACAACAGTGTGGGCTTGAAGGGAAGCCCTGAGTGTCCTCATTTCCCACAGCTCAGAACTTGTAAAGCAGTTCTGGGCAGTGGGGACTGGATTTCTTTTGGAGGAAACTAAAGGGGAAGCTCCCCTCCTGGATGCATTACATGCACTGCAATCACAAATGCACATAGACGTAGGAACCAAAGACTGGCACTTCAAACAACTTCGGGCTGTATGCCTCGTGACGATGTTTGATCCAGGGGACGAGACTACAACTAGCGAGATAATATCCCTGATCCACAGGTTATGTGGGATTAGGGGGCTCAGCACCGCCTCTTTTGTCTACTAATCCACTCCTTTAATGTAAAATTAGGTGCTTGCATAGACATGCCCCGAGTCTCACAGCTGGCTTCCCCTCTTCTTAGAGGAGCCATTATATATATATTTTTTTATACCTAGTGTAAGCACAGTGACTATCAGCAAAAATGAAATTATAATCTTTTTCTACTTCCTAAAAATGCCGTAATGGAAATTTCCATGGAAATTCAATGCTTACAGAGTGTGATTTTTAGTGAGACTCTGTTATTCACTCATTTTTCCAGCAGGACTGATTGATACTGAGTGGGTGGCAATCAAGTAACCTGCCAAGGTCACACACTGAGCCGTTGCTTTCCCTAAAACTGAAGCCCAGCATCCTGCTGACTAGCAGTCCTTCTTTGTACAGGCAGCCTCCACCTGTTAGGAATTAATAGAAATGGCCATATAACTACCAACCACTGAGAAAAATGGAACAACACTTAATGGTCCCCACATTAATGGATCTAGTTTTCAGGTGAATACTAAAGAAAAGCAGAAACAATTCTGTCGGCTGGACTACTGAATAGCGTTTTCTTCTGCAGCGATTGCAGTCACGTTATTTTGTTGGCCAATTTAACATGTGCACTTTTAGATTGCATTCTGAAAGATTTTTTTTAAAGATGAATAAGTATTTAGGATTAAAAAAATAGCCCTGTGCTCTTCTTATGCATGACCTACTTTGATAAAGATGAATGTTTAAGTTGCCCTGTGTGAATTATAATATGTAGAGGAATGATGTTCTTTTACCTATGCTTCTTGTGATGAAATTATTTCTTGTATTCTTAGTGATGCCTCATCTCCTGCTGCCCAGGTATGCTGTTTTGCTCCATATGAAGTCTAAATGTGAAGAAAATTATACTTCTGCCATTCAGACCAGAATAACTGAAGTGTTGTTATTTTAGTCAGAATTACTGGAAATATTTTGTACCACTCGATTCTTCCCTGTGCTCAGAATCATCAACTAAATGGATGAGAAAAGGGTAGTGAAGCTTGTAAGCATGTTAAGAGAAAATAATTATGAAATGCTTCATTATGTCACTCAGTGGCAGTGTAAGCATACTTTGAAGGTACATACCAGCCTAAGGTTCCAAAATCAGGGATGATGTAGAGAAAATGAAATTATCTCTTTCGAAAGTAGAAGAATAACATGAAAATAAAATAAAAAGAACTTGAAAAAGGTTATAATCACTAAATGATTTAGATTAAAAAAATATGTTTCCAGATGGCTTTACAGCATGACAAAACAGAGAGATCCAAACTCAGAAAACTCACCCACCAGCTTAAAACATCCTCTACAGCTCATAGCAGCACCTACAGATGCAGGACCCATCCCCCATCCTCCAATTATTCATGTACATGGAAAAGACGTAAAAGAAGCCAAAAAAAGGTTGTGATCAGAAACAGTCACAGGAAGCCCACTACTCTTTGTTCTAGGTCTTTATGTGCTGTCATGCTGGGTGTGTTGACCTTGGCTAGATGCCAGGTGCCCACCAAAGCTGCTCTGTTACTCCCCCTCAGCTGGACAGGGGAGAGAAAATATAATGAAAAGCTTGTGGGCCGAGATAAGGACAGGGAGAGATCATTCAGCAAATACCATCATGGGCAAAACAGACTCGACTCGGGGAAACTGATTTTATTTGTTACCAATCAAATCAAAGTAGGGTAATAAGAAATAAAAGCAAATCTTAAAACACCTTCCCCCCACCCCTCCCTTATTCCTGGGCTCAACTTCACTCCCGATTTCCTCTACCTCCTCCCCTTGACGAGTGCAGGGGGATGGGGAATGGGGGTTGTGGTCAGTTCATCACATGTCGTCTCTGCCGCTCCTTCCTCCTCACACTCTTCCCCTGCTCCAGCATGGGGTCCCTCCCATGGGAGACAGTCCTCCATGAACTTCTCCAATGTGAGTCCTTCCCACGGGCTGCAGTTCTTCATGAACTGCTCCAGTGTGGGTCCTTTCCACATGTCCTTTCCACAGGGTGCAGTTCTTCAGGAACAGACTGCTCCAGTATGGGTCCCCTGCACGGTCACAAGTCCTGCCAGCAAACCTGCTCTATTGTGGGCTCTCCATGGGGTCACAGCCTCCTTCGGGCACATCCACCTGCTCCGTCATGGGGTCCTCCACGGGCTGCAGGTGGATATCTGCTCCACTGTTAACCTCCATGGGCTGCAGGGGGACAGCCTGCCTCACTGTGGTCTTCACCACGGGCTGCAGGGGAATCTCTGCTCTGGCGCCTGCAGCACCTCCTCCCCCTCCTTCTTCACTGACCTTGGTGTCTGCAGAGTTTTTCCTCTCACATATTCTCACTCCTCTCTCTGGCTGCTGTTGCGCAGCAGTTTTTCCCCCTTCTTAAATATGTTATCCCAGAGGCACTACCACCATCACTGATTGGCTCGGCCTTGGCCAGCAGCAGTTCTGTCTTGGAGATGGCTGGCATTGGGTCTTGTTGGACATAGGGGAAAATTCTAGCAGGTTCTCACAGAAGCCACCCCTGCAGCCCCTCCCGCTACCAAAACCTGGCCACGCAAACCCAATACACATGCTCACACTTTGCATTGCGAGAGGAGTAGTCCATCTTGGGGGTAGTGTCTGAGGGTGCCTCAAACCTAGAAAGCCTCCAGCCTTACCCAGAGACATGCCCCTCAACCAGATTCGGGTAGCACTGCTGCAGCCCATCACCACAGGCGAGTCGGTCACTGAGCTGTGTCCCTACAGGAGGATCTCTGGCTGTGAGGTTACTCTGCCTTTTTTTTATAATCCTGCAGACCTGCAAACCAGATGGTGGAAATACCAGTCATTTCCATGAAACCAACCCATCACCCAGTGAAAAACAACTGCAGAACAGAATGTTCAAGGAGAAAATATATTTTTTATATTCTGCTTTAACTCATGCACTTGTCCATTTAAATACCATTGACAAGACGATAAGTATTGCTTTGTGGAAAGGAAAAGCTTCCTCCTTGTTAAAAAAACAGCTTGGTTCAAGCATAGAATAAAGAAAGTAGCCACTTTTAGTCTTTAAATATTCATATTTTTATCATATTTTACCATATTTTTACATATGTGATCTAAAAAGATTATTTTCAATTAACTTATTTTTTTGCCTTTACTAATTAGAGGCAATGCTTTCAAATGCAAATATGCAAGTAAACAATGTATGTTCTAGTGAAATTACCAAAATACGAGGTTAGGACCGCTAATTCAGGCAATGATATTTGGAAATGCTGACTGTAAAATGTCTGTCTGTGGCTGATATTCAAATGTACTGTGCAATCACATAAAAAGGATTCACAAAGTGACAGGTTGTGCCTGACTGGTTTTGAACATCTACCTGATAAGCAAATCCTTATTAATCTTAAGCATCTCTTTTCTCAGTGTTCTGCTCTTTTAAATCCAAATCACCAAGAGATATTTCCTCAGAACAAGCATTTTAAGTAAATATGATGTCACACAGTATCTGATGACTAACATCTCTCTTGCTCCAGAGCAAGAACTAAGTATTTTCTTGTTACTCCAAATGATCTGTAGCAATTGCTGTAATTTAAAAATATACTACATTGTATCTTTGAAACAGATTATTTAATGTTAGATCTTATGTTGACACTTTGTTTTCAATCACTTTTGAAGTTTTTTATGCATATACTTAAGGAGAATTTTTATGAGCAGAACAGGGTTTTCACAATTCAAGACACGGTCTGTAAGTGACACTGTCACTTTAGAAACTCCACTATAGACCAATCAAATTTAAGAAGAGTGTGGTAATCCAAGCTGTGAAGGAAAACCTACATAAGTTTCAGACTAGACTCATCTAAGGGATCTTTCAGACATCACAGTGGAGTGCTCCTAAACAGCTATGAATGTATGCAGTTTTGTCTGTTTCAGCTAAAACTAGTTAACCATCTGAGAGACGATCCTCTCAGGAAAACGAAAAAATAGAAACAGATTTTTTTTCCACAAGTCTCTCCCTGTTGGGCTGCCTAGCAGTACAGGAACTGCAGAGATCCCTCTAGCCCAAAATCAGAGAGGGATCAATAAAATTGCTTTACCAGGAAATCTTTGTACCTGGTGTGAAGGGCCATGCATTCCCCTTGCCATTCACATTGGTGCTCCAGCTGCTGAAAGTCTGGGGTGGTTTCAACGCATTTGCCGTGTTGCTGGGTTCAGAACTGTTTTGTGTGGACAAAGAACAGATTCAGATGCCTCAGAGAAAAGCAAAAGTGAGGGGGCCAAGAATTTTAGATGCTGCCTGGGAATATCTTGCTGGCCATCTGCAGTCTAAACAATTCAAAACCCAGCCTGCCTATTGCACGGTGTGCTTTGCTGCAATGGAGTATCTAAATCTATAACAGGATGTTTTACAGTGTTTACTGGAGCCTTTGTTTCCTCCCATATAAACAGATAAACTAAAACCTGATCCTATCAAGGAAGTACAGATAATGTGTTCATTAACATAGCCAATAAATAGGAATAAGTCCATGCAGAAGGCTAGTAATGAGAATCTCATCCCCTAAAAATATTTCAGGAGAGGAAGAGAAAAGTAGCCTGTTGTGTGTGTGGACATAATAATCCCCTCAAAACAAGCAGATCAAAACTGCCAACAAGAAGCAGAAAGTCTATTTGAAGTTACTTTTTTCACCAGAGAACTCTGATACAGGTCTTGCATTATGGTTAAAAGACTAGTAGCCCTATAAATCTAGGGTCAATTAGATCATTTACTAAACACCTAGTTATTAGGTAGAGCCTAATGGGATGCTCATATGTGCACCTGAAAGTACATTATTGTTAATGCAGTAGATAATGTTCAAAAAGAGTTTAAATGAACCAGGTTGCTTGAAAAAGACATTTTCAGCTTCTGAAAGCTTTCCAGAGCTTTGTTCATTCAAAGACAATAGCTGGCAGGCTGCCTAAGAAAGTGAATGTGATGAAGAGAAAACTATTATATCTGGCACTTCTTTTGCAAGAAACTGTAACTCCTATGTCTCATTTTTCTGCTCGGCTTGATAATGTAATAATTCTCATGAAAGGAATACACAGAAATGTAATGAAAAATTATATGATTGTGCAGTGAAAGATAAAGCTATTTGAAAATCCGTGGTTTCAAAGTACTGCTCAGTGCTTTAGCTGTGTGGCCGTCTGTTGAAGTCAACACGACTCATTTGCCTCCAGATATTCACACTACCTTGAAAATTGAGTTGAGTTCAGTTAAGTCTTAGTCTCTGTCTGCCTGGACATATCTCTAGCTGAGTCATTTCAGGCTCTGTACGTGCATGGGGCAAGTGCCACAGAACTGCATCTAAATTTTACTTCTAATCACAGGCGAAGCCCATTCAGAGAGGGGGGGTGATACTCCAGTGTTAACAGTTCAACTCCTCTTTCCTGTTCCACAACAAATTTCTGCCACACCTGATTCTCTTTTAAAAATATGAAATACGAATATATACAAAATGTTTCTAAATAATAAAAAAGTACAATCTGCAATTGATATTGGGATATTATTACTAATGCTGCTGTTATCAATCAATCAACTACAGGCAAACTGCAGCTTTACTTGTAGGCATTTCTGGAAAATAATTAATTCAAGACTTAATCCAAATTGTACCAAGTTCATCAGCAGTTTTTTTATTGACTACAGTAGTCAGCTTTTGAACAAACCCTTAACATCTCCCATTAGATGAATACATTGAGAATTTGATCTACCTGATTTATTAAAAGAAGCACTGAGCAATTTTTCCTTACATGGTATCAGCAAGTAGCATTCAAATCTGGAAAATAACATCAAATGTCAGAATATCTCTGTTTCTCAAAATGTGGAAGCATTTGGAAACACTTGAAAGCCTCTGTACTAATGAGGGCAGAGTGCTCTTTGCAGGCGAAGTGTCACCGCTGGGGAGCTCAGCCTCCTGCGTGCTCCGCAGTGGGATGTGCTGCCCAGTCTCTTCCTGTGGGTAAATAAAATTCTCCCCTGGGTTGCAGGGCTGTGCGATGAATAATGTGCTGCAGAGTCAGAGAGAAAGAGAAGGAAATCTAAGAGCTGCAGAGTACTCCTGCCATAATGGAGCACAAGACCCAAGTTCAGGTGTCAAAGATTGATTTCGTTTAGACACATCCTCAGAGCGCTCAGAATACAGAGCAGCCTCAGGGCAAAGCCCTTCAAAACAAGTGCTATCTGCCACCCAACCCAAACATTGCTCTTCAGGAGATAAACCAAGTGTCTGTATTTTTGTGACATTATAGCTACTAGATTCATTTTAAGCTAATCTGGCAAGTTCTGAAAACAGTAACAAAAGGAGAAGATAAAAGTCATTTAAAGGTATTCCTGAACCCATAAATAACAGTTTCTTGTACAGATAGATGACATTTGGGGACTGAGTTAAAAAGATCAAATCAGCATCAATAATGTATGACCCCAAGGAGCAACAACTCAAGAACTTATCCTTGAGGGACTGCTTCAAGGCTATAAGCAGCTTCAGGTCACTGGTCTTTACAAAATAGTTATTTTATGTGGACCTCATGAATAACATTTCAGCTAGGCTAAGGCCAGCTCTGGTACATGCTTATCCTACTACTTTCAGCTATGCTGGCAAAAATGATGCTTAAAGATCAAATAAAGAAATATATTTCTCTATGAACATCTGTTATCTTAGGACGAAAACCGTGTCATTCATGTGAAGAGTGGCAAAGATAATGCAATATGGAGATGTAAGTCAAAATATTGGAACATTAAAATTGCGTTAGTAATTGTATTAGCAGTATAATAAGTTATAGTTTGAAAGCACTTTACAGCTGCCAGTAGAAAAGAGAGAGAGAAATCATTGCAACAGAGATAACAGCCTGAGCTGGGACAGCACACCCATCAGCATCAGCTGGACACGTAACTAGGACAACTGGGAAATGACAGCTATATGAGCAACTTTACTTTTAAGGCTTAAGGATAAAGACATTTTCTGTTTTGTAAAGTTAGATGGAGATTTTTAAAAAACCTCCTTACTTCAGAGAAAAGGTAAATACACTGTATGTTAATGACTAGGAGTTACAAAAAAAATCTCATTGAATAAGGTCTTAGTCATAAAATGAGTAAGAGTTGTGGAATCCAGCTTCATGTAACACAGTGGAATCAGCCTAAAAAATTATAATTCACAGTTTCATTGTAAGTATAATGAAATGAGAGCTCGCAGATCAAACAAATTCATCGTTAAAATCCGTGAATCAAAAAAGCATTAAAACACATGTATATTTGACAATATGATGCAGATATTGAAATTGGTATTGGACTAATTAAAATGTTCACTAGAATACAGAATCTTTTAGATTTAAAAGTGTTATGATAAGCTGCCAAAAATAAAGATTTAAAAGGCTGATAAAGCAATTCCCCTAAATTACTTAAATCCCTCACTCTTTCCTTGTAGGGTTTTGGGGTTTACTTCAAACCCAGCATAGTGTTTAGAACAGAATAAGGAGAAGTTGCATGGAAGAAGATGCTTATTCCAAAGGCTGGTTTCAGAGAATCATGAAGTGGTAAAGGTTGGAAGGGACCTCTTGAGATTGTCTAGTCCACCCCCCCTGCTCAAGCAGAGTCAGCTAGACTACGTTGCCCAGGACTGTGTCCAGTTGGATTTTGAGTATCTCCACTGATGGAGACTGCACAACCTCTCTGGGCAACCTGTTCCAGTGGTTAAACACCCTCACAGTAAAAAAAAGTGTTTTCTCGTATTCAGATAGAATTTAATCTGTTGTAATTTGTGTCCATTGCCTCTTGTCCTGTCACTGGGCACTATTGAGCAGATTCTGGCTCCCTCATCTTAATTCCTTCCCAACGGGCATCAGTACACATTGATAAGATCGCCCTAGCTTTCTCTTCTCCAGGTTTCCTTTTAGGCTCAGCAGAAAAAAAATATTTTTCATAATTCAGCAGGGCATTGGGTAAATCTTACAAAAAATTCTGGAGTTAAAATACTTGGAAATTGTGTCCCCCTGCTCCAGCTTTTTAATCCAAGTGCGATTCCCAGAGTTTGTTCCATCCCAGATTTTATGGGGCATTTTGAGAAATCTTGGAGAGACTTTCTGCTCTTGGTTCTTTAATTGTATTAAGTTGCTAATGGAAAGCTGTGAGCATAGTTAACTTCAAAAGGTTTGTTTTCCTTTGCTGAGGAGAGGATCCTAAATAGTGTCGCTTTGTAGTGCTGTGTCTGTCAGCAAAGAAACATTCTACCCTGAAATCCTTACACAGATCTAAATACATAAGGCTATAAATAAATGAGGTTACAAGCTAATTTACCAGAGGGGCCATAGCCTTTAATTATACTCCCACAAAAAAATTCTAGTATCAATCAATTGAAGGAAAAAATGGATGCTGCCTGGCATAATGTGAAGGCACAATTTACCTTTTGTTCTGTAGTTCACATATCAGGAGTTGTACCACGTCTAAATTCTAACATTTATGTCCTCAAATAATTGTGCTTGAAAAGTGATACATGCAATTAATTTCAAGCCTTGTAGATGTTTCGGATCCATGTGGCCATTTCCCTAGTGCAGTCCTGAGCTGAACCGGCTCATAGTTCACAGGAGAACTGATGGAGACAATGCTGTCCACAGGTCCCCATCCCCTCTCCAGAGGATCCTGTGTCCTGAGGATTCCCCTTGCAGTTGACCCTGCTCAAAGACGAAGTACGTAGACAAGGGTCCTCTACTGCAAAATGTTGTATGGGGGGTCATGCCCAAAAAAGGTGACACATTACCCCTGAACCTTTATATAATTTTGGAGGCGCTTTGGGTGCCAACAGAAGACACCCGTTCAGGGTCCTTTTAGTAAGTAGTAGTTCACTGTCACTTGAAATTAATCTTGATTTGCAGATTGAACAATTCTAGGAAAAAAAGAAGTATACTAACCTTCTTTAGTGATCAGAAAGCAATTAATATTCTGCAGATCTCAGTGCTGGATACATACTGTGTTTTCTCTGTTTTCAGAAGAAAGAAAAAGAAAAAGTGAACATCCTGGTGAAAATATTAAGCCGTGGTACGTTGCCAGACATGCTGGAAATACCCTTTTGTTGGAGAGGTTACCTGCCAGTTTATTCAGCTGCTTTGCTGGCAGGAAGAATGCAATGGTGATATTTCAAAGTGGCTGAAAAACAGTCAGAGCAGTTTCACATAGCTGAGTATTAAAAATGAGATAATAGAAATCTTGTCATTTAAATCTGTCAGCATATTTGTTGTTTTTATTTTCAACTGCGTTATTAGGTGTTCATTGTAATTTTGAAATCTATGTTTTGTTGAAGCAAACAGTGACATTAAGATCCCTCCAATAAAATAGTCAATGAATAGTTTAATTTCTTTAAAATCAAACTTCGTGCTTCTGTACCTGATTTGTCCATCTGAGCCGCATTTTCAAAGTAGCTATTGGAGCATTTGAGTGAAGGTGCTCTCAGTTTATCTAAAAGTGATAATTATAATGGAGGTAAGACACCCAAAGCTAATAATTCTCAGAAACAAAGAAGATGATCTATTTTGGACAAAATTAAAGACTTAGGAACACTGAATACATTCTTCCATATACCTATGCACTCGCTGGATTAGAAAAGGCAGCAAATGGTTTAATAAGTATTAGAAGTAGTACATGGTCACTTAGTACGTTAACTGTAATGTCTACTCAGCGTGAATATAGTCTGCATCAACTGCAGACATACTAGGGAAGATTATTCACGGAATAAAAATCACATAAATTAAATATGAACATGATACCAAACTCAGAGCTTTTCTTAATAATAGGGAAGAAAGCAAAAATGACGTGAGAATATAAAAGTATTAATATGTTCAGTAAATGAGAATTCAGAATTCCTGTTAGAGAAAGGCAAGCTAACAGATCTGCTTAAAAATCATCTGCGATAATCAATGTGAGAGAAACATGAAAAGCAGAGGAAATAGTGGGCATCAAATGATATGTTAATTTGTAACAGGATATGGCAAGAAAATAGAGGAAGACTGCCTGTGCAGCTGCATTAAGCCTGCATTAAGCCGGTGATGGTCTCATGCTACACAGCTCTATCAGCGCAGTTCCTGAAATATTGCCTTTATTGCAGAGGCTCTCTTTAATGAAGGAAGTAAAAAAAACTGAAAAGGAGTTCAGAAACAACTGCGAGGACGGACTGCTCCAATGGAAGCTGCTGAAAGACTTCCCTACGCTCATTCTGGCCAGGTGATTACTGAAGAAGGGTCTGCAGTGCTGTGTTAGGTCATGGCTCAGCCCAGTAAAACAATGTATAATCATTATAAGATACGTGTGTATCCGTGCTAAGATACGTGTGTATCTGTGCACGCGGTTTTATGAGGGCTACAGACACCTGTATCTGGAAAACACATCTTTTGTGTCTCGCACAATATTAATTCCTTTTCCCATTCCATGTGCCTGACACAGCTAGTAGTTTCACCAAGCTAGACAGCTGAATGTGGTGTGTGGTGCTGCAGAACTGGAAAGAGGGTAGGACCAGCACCTCTGGTGGGAGAGTGTAAAGGAAGGCGTCAAAGACTGTGAGAGATTTAACAGGTCTGCCCAGAGGTATGGGAGGCCTCGCTACAGACTGCTTAACTTAGTGAGACCAGATTTCATCTGATGGGGGACATGACTCGTGCATTGAGTTATAAAAACTAANAAACTGAAAAGGAGTTCAGAAACAACTGCGAGGACGGACTGCTCCAATGGAAGCTGCTGAAAGACTTCCCTACGCTCATTCTGGCCAGGTGATTACTGAAGAAGGGTCTGCAGTGCTGTGTTAGGTCATGGCTCAGCCCAGTAAAACAATGTATAATCATTATAAGATACGTGTGTATCCGTGCTAAGATACGTGTGTATCTGTGCACGCGGTTTTATGAGGGCTACAGACACCTGTATCTGGAAAACACATCTTTTGTGTCTCGCACAATATTAATTCCTTTTCCCATTCCATGTGCCTGACACAGCTAGTAGTTTCACCAAGCTAGACAGCTGAATGTGGTGTGTGGTGCTGCAGAACTGGAAAGAGGGTAGGACCAGCACCTCTGGTGGGAGAGTGTAAAGGAAGGCGTCAAAGACTGTGAGAGATTTAACAGGTCTGCCCAGAGGTATGGGAGGCCTCGCTACAGACTGCTTAACTTAGTGAGACCAGATTTCATCTGATGGGGGACATGACTCGTGCATTGAGTTATAAAAACTAAGCTAGGGTTGAAGCAGGATCTGAGGTTTTCTGCCCTGGTAAATCCTCAACTCTCTGAGGACTAGGAAGCACTTTGAACTCTCTAAGGAAGGTGAAGGTTTTTTTCAAATGGACATCTGAGGACAAAGAAATTTAATAAACATGAAAAGGAAAATATATGTTGGGAAGCCAAAACTGGGATATAATACATTGTAGGCGTGACTAAAAAAACAGTTTGAGATTTCCAAACCACCTGGAGAGAGCAGATGCAAAGATGCAAATGGACCATATGGAACCATTTTGAAATGAGATTTTTGAATGCTGTTGATAATCTTTGAAGTCCACGTGTAATGTCAATACCTAGTGTTTGTAAAATAATCATCCTGCTTCATCACCGTTACCATTATTGTTGGTATTGGTATAGCAAGATTCTGATTCAACATGATAGTTAAACACTATCATGAGCCCAAAGTCCAATCTTAATACTCAAAGTACTTAAGTACTTGCATACCGTTAAAGTCAATGTCATGTTTTATAGTCAAGTACTTTGGACCTTAATACAGTTTAATGACAATTACAAAACATTTCAAAGTCAAATCTAAGTGATCCCTAAAACTAGGTTTCAGTCCCTAATTCTGCTACTCTGGTTCCATAAAATCTCTTGATCTTTATCAGAAGAAAGAGTACTTGGAAAATAAATCTGGT
>VYZW01026719.1:1617-16772 GCA_013401315.1 Balaeniceps rex
TAAGAATTTAAAGGAAAGTTCTTCTGCCATATTAACCATCGTATTCAAAACAAAAAATTCTTCCATTTCTCAAGCACAATGTATATGAAATTATATGTATAAATAACATATACATATACAAAATGAAAATGCTCCTTTAGTTATTGCTTCCGCACTTACCTGCATTAAGCTTCACTTCTTGTTTTGCTTATCAGTACTTGAGGGGGTTTAAGAAGCCAGCTGATATCTCAAGCCTAGGAATAGGACCTAAAGCTAACTATTCCTTCATCTACTTTCTTAAATGTACAAAGATTTTTTTTTTTATTATCATTTTTAAAGCAGTCTACGCAGGCTTGAACCAAGCATCAAGGATCATTCCCTGAAGATGGAGTAAGTGGCAAGAATTAAAGACATACTGTTATCCTCAAAGTTTCTTACTGAATAGCTATAGGTAATTCCACTTCATTTTTGGATCAAGCTCCAACTATTTAAGTGATTTACTGCTCTGGCAGCTAGGAGCAACCTGTCATTTTGGCAACAACAGAAGTTCTACCATTACCTTCAAAAGTGGCAGAAGATCAAGCTTTTTTTTATCATCTTAAACACGCAAGAAACTGAGTTTGAAATTGTAATGGTTTAGAAAGAAAAACACCTTTCCCTGGCACTAATAAACTTCTGTGTTCTAGGGGATTGTTCTTTGGAATTTGTTAAGCTTAATATGTTTTTCCATTTACTCTGTTAATCCAAAGTTTTAGAGATTTTCTTGCTCTTTGTATCAGTAACAGATTAGGATCAAAACAGTTTTCATTTAAAAATTCTACTGGCTCTGAAAAAAGTATAGGTAAGTGTCTGCCTAAGTTGGTTGGAACTGTGTTTTCTTTAGGATAATTGTCTTTTGTTCTTTATTTCCCTTTATTTCCCCTGCAAATAAATATTCCTGCTTAGGGTTCTAATGACTTTTCCCTCAACAATAAAATATTAATCTCACATTAACTACAACAGTGTAATAATAAAATATACTCCTTTTGATTCTCATCAGTTGTTCTTACATATAGCACTTCAGAGATCCCTAAAATACCTACAAAGTATTCCCTTGTTTTTCCTCAGAGCACATTAGTTTTGCTAGGTTGCACCTCTCNAACCTCATATATATGCTGTTTATATTCCATCTAAAAAAAGCACAGTAACAGAAAAGAATGCTGAATTAACTGTGCCAATACATACCAACAAATTCCCTCTACCAGTACCAAAGAAGGGCTTCTATTATCAAGAGAAAACAATTTTAATAATCTGTAAGAAATCAAGAATAAAGGTACTATTAAACACCAATGCTGAGACAAGGTAAAGGGTTTTTTTAATTGTGCTCTGATCTGTATTAGACTTGAATTCATGTGTAATTAAGTTCCTAAACTGCCTAATATGGCCTTCTGTCTCCCTAAACAAGATTTATACTGCAGTCTGCTCTGCATTTAACCTGGAAAAGCAGATGGCAGACCTTCACAACTGCGCCCTTTTCACTTTTGTGCTACTTTTTGCACTCTGCCAAGACAAGAATTTGGGCAGCTACACTCCAGCCAAGAGAGGGTATCTGACTTAGCTTTTAGCAGGAAAGATACTGTTCATTTTTTTGCTGGATATCCAGTTTTAGCCAGACTGGTTCACCAACTCAGTTTCTTTTGACTAATTTCTTCAGCTAATAAATGTGGTGGAAAAAGAGAGTGATGTACTGCAAAAGGAAATCTGAATATTTTTTGTACTTTTTTCCACTGTTCCTCTGAGTAAACTGGCTTCTTTTACATCTCAGTAGATTCATATTGGCCCTGATACATAAGTGGGAGCAAATAATAATAATCGTTTTAAAATACAATCTTTTTCATAAATGTTTCCTATTTATCCAAAATTGAGAAATTACCTAGTTCTCTTGCGATCCTAGATTATCTCTTTTACCCATACTTAATGGAATATGTCAATTAACTAGTCCATTAAAAGCATTGCTTACAAAAGTGTCATGAATACACAGCTGAAGAAACTAAACCAAAAACCTGTAACATTCATAGAGTGATGTAAGGAACAAAATTTCCAGATCCTGCTATTAGGAAAGTACAGGTCTTATGTATATTTTAAGAATTAAGATTATGAGACAAATTACACCTAACTCTTAATGACTTTTCATTCCACCTAACTGTGAAGCTGCCTATTGGCAAAGAGAACTCAAAGGCGTTTTGTAAACTTGTGTGTGGGTAAGCACATAAATACTGCAATACTGAATGCTAATAACCCACACAAAGAGAAACAGGAGAGTTGACAAGAATTTAATAAAGCATGTGAATTACACTGAAAGGAATGTTTCTGCCCAATGAATTTAACTGAAAAAACACTGGATTTTGCTTGTCTACACCTGTTCTATCTTCTGTTGCTTTATAGTCTGCTTTTGGCTCTGCTTAAAATTGCACAGGTGACTGCAGCATGCTTAGTAAATCATAAATGTTATCAAAACACCTCATTGGTTTCCTTACTTTATAAGAATGACACCACCGCCTCACTGGTTTATACTGAGATTAAAATGTTGTCTGCCAAAATTTGCTATTGTTTAATTACAATTTTATGCTCTTACACTCTGATCCTGTAAAGGTTTTAGCCTGGAAAACTGTAGGTCAGTTATGAAAGGAATAAACTAGTGTGTTCACATACTAAATACTAAGTAATTTGTACTTTTTCCCAGTTTAGACCAAATATGGAATAAATTTAATAAGTTCAAAGATGATTGCATGTAAACGAATGAGCTCAAATTCTTTTTGTGTTTTTTTTCCAAACTTCTTACTGTCTTAATGTAATTATACATCTGCAAAGTGTAAAATAATTATATTCCTGAAAAGGTGAGGAGGAACAGTTGTGCTCCGTGTTGAGGAGTGGCTCAAATAAACAGAGCTTTGCCTTAGATGAGAGGACAGACTATCATGGGGGACTTTGTGGTAGGCATCTGCTATAAACCACCTAATCAAGAGGATGCAGATAAAGCCTTCTTTAGAGAGCAGAAAGAAAGCTCATGATCATGACTGGTACTCATCGGGAATTTCAAGCACCATGATATCTGCTGAGAAGGGAATACGCTTGGGTGTGAACAACCCAGGAGTCTTCTGCAGTGTGTTGATGACCATTTCTTGATGCATGTGATGGACAAGCTGACTGGGGAGATGCTCTGGTGGACCTGTTAATCACAGAACAGGAGAACTGGTCAAGGTGAAGGCCAAGGTCAGCCTGGGCTGCAATGACCGTAAAACTATGAAGTTTAAAGTCTTGAGAAAAATAAGCAAGAAAAATTGTAGAATTATAAATAATGGAATTACAACCCTGGATTTCAGGAGAACAGATTTTGAGTTGCCCAGGGATCTGCTTGGCAGGATCCCATTGCATACTACCTTGGAAGGTAAAGAGGCCCAGCAAAGATGCTTGATCTCCAGGGGCAACTTCCTCTGTACACAAGACTATCCATTTGGACATGCAGAAAGCGGAGCAAGCATAGCAGGCGACCAGCAAGGATAAACATGGACCTCCTGGCTGAGTTTAAATTATAAAAAAGAAGTACCCAGAAGGTGGGGCCAGGGATAAACTACTCATGACAGATATAGAAATGTTGCCCTACATGCAAGGATGGAGTTAAGAAAGTCATAGCACAGCTGGAATTGGAAAAAGTAAGGGAGGAGGAGTCATAGAATCATATAGGTTGGAAAAGAAATGCGGAAGAGGGACTTCATACTTCCATATATACTCAGGCAGCAAAAGACAGACTAAAGAATATGTGGCACACTGTTCAGTGTGACAAGGGTTCTAATGATGAAGGACATAGATGTGTCTTTCATCTAATGATGAAAGACCAAAGTACTCAAAGGCCTTTTTGCCTTAGTTTTCACTGGAAAGGTGTGCCCTCTGGCCTTCCAGTTCCCCAAGCCTAATAGAGGTCTGTGGGAGTGAAGCATTAGCCTCAGTACAGGAAGACAGAGTTATGGAGGGCACCCCAGTGTGCTGAGGGAGCTGTTCAACGCAACTGTGAGACCACCTCTATCAACTTTCAAACATCACAGTGACAGAGGGAGGTACTTAATGACTGAAAATAAGCAAAAATTACTCACTGCTTCAAGACAGGCAAGAAATATGGAGGGAAATACTGGCCAGTCAGCCTCAACTCAGTACATGGGAATGTTATGCAGCAAATTCTTTTCAAAACCACCTCTACTTTGAGTGGAGACTGAGCTCTATGTTCTCCAGAGATCCCTTCCTACCTAAATTGTTCTATGGGTATGATTTGTGCCTGAAGCCAGCATTGTAAGCTCATGCTCACAGGTGGAAAGAGGAACTGTCAGTGGTTCCTGGATTCCAAATTAGAGATCAGATATGTCCACACTGTTTAGTAGCAATGAGAAACCGTAATGTGGTAGGTGAAGTAACAGAAACATGAGATAAAAAGCTTATGTTTGCTATGTTTGAACAGAGGTGGTTGCATTTTCATGTTGTACATTCCTATTATTACTAATGTAAATACTTCTTGGTATATATCTGTGACTAAACCTATTCATACCAAAAACATATCAGAATCCATCTCCCTTATTTGTTCTCCAAATGAAATTACTCCAAAGACTAGAAATTGCAAGTGAACCAAAGCAACAATAAATTAGAAATGTTTACATGGTGTGATAGGTAATAAAATAACCCCTTTAAGCAAGTATGTCTCTAAATTACAGTTTCAGGTTCTACATTAAATAAAAAAGGAGCCATTATATGACAGTGATCTTCACTATCAGAGTGCTAACAAATAAAACAGTACAAATAGCTCATTCTCACATAAGTCCTTCTGAAGGAGCTTCATCAACTATAGAAAGCTATACAAGCACCCATATTTAATCCAATCTCCTTTGAACTTCTAGTTAACTCAAAAAATTAATGTGTTCATTCCATAGATCACACTGGATCATCAACCCTGAAATGTTTGCTCTGTCTGAGAACAAAGCAACATATCAATAAACTAAGAGATCAGTCAATTGAAATTACATGGAAATCGGTTGCCAGCAAAATTTAAGAGAATTATCTATGTATGTGCGTTCCAGTTAAGTGAATTCTATTATAATAGTGTCCAAAGACTGTTTCTCTGCATGTTACTGATTTAGCTATGTTTTTCAGACAAACTGCAATATATACTGTAAACACACAAAAACTTTCACATATTAACATAATCTTAAAATTCCAGTCAAATACAACCAATCAATCCCAATATCATGGGATGTTTTGAAATTCCACAATGTCCACGTTTGAATTGTAAAATATGTATTTTAGTGTCTGAAGTTGAGCAAATTCGACTGCTACTGTGTTTTATGAGAATAGACTGTCTTGCATAGTGTTATGGTTTTCAGCCTTACAGAGTGTTACAATGAAAACTGGACAAAATTTTGTTGGAAGTGATTAGCAAACCTTCGTTTAGATTGTCAATGGAGGAAGCAGTTAAATTCCTTTTCAGAGTAATGACTAAAACAAAGGTCAATTGAAGTTGCAGGCTACTCCAGGCCAGGCAGTAGTTAAACTCAGGAATTAGGAAAGGCAGATGAAACTGACTGTAAAGCTAAGAAGGTATTAAGAAAATTTCTGAGAAGAGGTCTGAGTGCAAACAGACTTGGGTATGTGAGCAAAGACAAAATGACCATTCTTTGTAAAGGAACTTAGTGAAATGTTCTTTGGAGCAATATCTGATTCATCTCTTCCATTTCTCCTTCCATTAACAACAGTTTGCCAATACCCTCAATACTGGTGTTTCTTTAAATCACATATTTTAATACATATTAGAGTACTCTGGACAGTGTCTTGAACTGCAGTTCCAGAATAACATGCAAAGCACTGGAATCCATTTAGGATAATCTGTTTACACTAAAAAAGTGATTGTCTACCATGTTATCCTATTTTGTAGCTCTGTAATTTCATCTTCATTTCTTCTCAAGTAAATTGCTTATTCTCACACTATAATCATAGCTTCTGCCTGAGATAAGAGCTAACATTCTGCTGAAACACGTTTCCATTGAAGGCTTCTTGTTTCGTTCTCTTAGACTACTTTTTTTTCTTTGAATTTCTTTCAGTTAACCAACTCCCCCTCTTGCATCTGTCAACTGCACAAGATCAGGACCAGCCACTTTCTTTCTCTTTATTCTTTCTGCAAAACAGACATTTCTTGGACAATTCACAGGAGGAAAACCCTATCACAAGCAGGAAACCCTATCACCCTGCTTCAGCATCCTTCCCATGTCTTCTGCAGCAGAACGATGTTGCTGCTCTGACACTTGTGCAACAGAACAGCACAAGAAGAATGATGAAAAAGGCTCCAGCAGGTTCCTTCATAAAATCCTCTATTTTTTTTTCCCCATAAGAAAAGTCTTACAAAGAGCTTTTGGAAAAGAAGAAAATCATAGGATCATAGAATAATAGAATGGTTTGGGTTGGAAGGGACCTTAAAGATCATTTAGTTCCAAACCCCCTGCCATGGGCAGGTTGCTCAAAGCCCCATCCAACCTGCCCAATCTCCTTCCAGGGATGGGGCATCCACAACTTCTCTTGGCAACCTCTTCCAGTGCCTCACCACCCTCATAGTGAAGAATGTCTTCCTTACATCTAACCTCTTTTATCTACCCTCTTTTAGTTTAAAACCATTACCCCTTGTCCTATCGCTACATGCCCTTGTGAAAAGATCCTCTCCAGCTTTCTTGTAGGCCCCCTTCAGGTACTGGAAGGCTGCAATAAGGTCTCCCCGGAGCCTTCTCTTCTCCAGGCTGAACAACCCCAACTCTCTCAGCCTGTCTTCATAGGAGAGGTGCTCCAGCCTTCTGATCATCTTCATGGCCCTCTTCTGGACTCACTCCAACAGGTCCATGTCCTTCTTATGTTGGGGGCCCCAGAGCTGAACACAGTATTCCAGGTGGGGTCTCACAAGATCAGAGTAGAGGTGGAGAATGGCCTCCCTCAACCTGCCAGCCATACTTCTTTTTCTGCAGCCCAGGATACGGTTGGCTTTCTGGGCTGCAAGTATACATTGCCAGGTCATGTTGAGCTTCTCATAAACCAGCATGCCCCAGTCCTTTTCCTCAGGGCTGCTCTCAATCCCCTCATCCCCCACCCTGTAGTGATACCAGGGGTTGCCCTGACCCATGTGCAGGACCTTGCACTTGGCCTTGTTGGACCCCATGAGGTTCACACGGGCCCACCTCTCAAGCCTGTCAAGGTCCCTCTGGATGGCATCCCTTCCCTCCAGCGTGTTGACCGCACCACACAGCTTGGTGTCACCGGCAAAACTGCTGAGGGTACACTCAATCCCACTGTCCATGTCGCTAAAAAAGATGTAAAACAGCGCCTGCCTCAATACCGACCCTTGAGGAATGCCACTCGTCACTGGTCTCCACTTGGACATCGAGCCGTTGACTGCAACTCTTTGAGTTGCTTTACTGCAGCAGATATGACAGTTAAATGAAATACTCAGTCTAGAGGTTCAAGTACTTTAATACTTCTGAGATGCCTTTCATGGTTTTCCATATATGAATTTTATGTTTCTCCCTATCACAAAAATCCTGGAGCTGGTGATTGAGTAATCATATTAGCAAGTCTCACAGATCTCAGGAATTGACATTCACTGTATTACCAAATTTAAACAAACAAACAAAAGAAACAAAAAAGGAAACAGTTGAGTTCATGAAAGATAATTACATTTTAGGATTATTTTCATCAAGAAATCAATCCCTGTTCGGTTCTGCAAATTATTTCCTGGAATATTGTTTTTTGGAAATTAACTCAGACTACTGCTATATCTTACAAATTAAGTGGATTTTGTGAATCTGCTGCAAAATGCCTTAGGTATGATATATTGACCTTTTTGCTAAAATGAATGCAAATTTCTCTCATATTTCACTTTTATTGAACCCTGGAAAGGTGAATGTGAAAGAAACAAAGCAACTTCAGGACTTCAGCCACTGAAATCAAAACAGAAAGAACACTATATATGTCCTTATGCATTTATATAGCCATTTATAATTGTCATGACAGCCCTTGATTCTTTTATTATTGTTGTTACAGCTGTCCCCAGAAAGGTAAATGGGATGTGGGAATTTAAGTCAACATCAATTTTGAAAATAGTATTTGATCATCTGCAAAAAAGCAACAGATATAAAATAAAACTTGATGTCTAGGAAAGGAGCACATGGAATCAGGGTAACTTACTTCCTAATTTTGACGGAAAACTTTCTGTGCAGATGCTGCTTAACACACAGCATCTAACCCTGCAGGAGGTTCAGCAGCTCAAGTCTTGATAGGGTTGCAGAACTCAGTTGTGCATCCATAAACTATTCTATATTCAACCACTAAGGAGCCTGAACCAAATGATATCAGAGCAGTTGCTATTGTGCTCCCTCTCTTTGATATTCAGGAGCTAATGATGTGTGCACTCCACAGGATATGGAAAACACAACTTTATTCTATCCTCTGCATGACAGAATTCAAACAATTTCCACAGTACTCAACACTGGCTTCATAAACTGAGATGTTGGCAGTTTTTCTTCTTCTGTTGAAGATGTATCACTGTGCAGGAAAAATATGAGATTCATTCACATCCATTTTGTTTTGGTCAGGCCGTTGTATAATGCCCATTGATTTACGTTAGAAAGATAAGGCCACTGGCAATTACCAAGTTTCTATCTTTACAATCAGTACAGCAGTTGCTGTGTTTACATGCAGTTCATGCCTGAATAAGTATTGTTAAAGAAGAGCTTGCTAAATTAGTCCAGGGAATCACACAGCAATTTCATCTAATTGCCATTTGTCAGAACTTTATTGCAAACACTGAATATTTTTAATTATATTAAGAAATGGAAGATGTCAACTCATGATTTCATAATACATCAGAGACTCCACAAAAAGAATCAGTAATTCCATGATTTATAATTTCAAACTACGCTCACAATAGCAAATATTGCTTGCTGTCAAAAATTACCATCAGTTAAAAAAAAGTTTGTTGCCTCTTGGGTTATTGCTTTATTATTTATTATTGTTTTAAATATATCAAATTTGACCTGTTGATTTCCTTTCTCTATGTTCAGCTGTACAAAGAATGCAGACAGCTACCTTTACTAAATATTGAATTTTTAGACAGTTCAACTAAAGTTAGATGAATTATATGAAAGTGAAGCATCATCAACACCTTCTTTTCCACCTGTGTTTTAAAAGAAATTTGCTGTAACTGAAACTTCTGTATTGTATGTGCTTTTAAAAATCCCAATGGATCAGATTGGGACCCTCAGGGTTCTAGGCAGAGGAGTGCTTTTTCTGGATTATGATCAAGTTAACGGGAAACACAAGGCATCAGGCAGGAAAAAGATAATACAGTACCTAAAACTCACGCATTGCAGCATCCACTGTTGACATTAGTCTCATATCCTAGCCATTTTTTCTGACCTATATATTTCTTACTGAATCGTAAGTTTTTAAGAGGAATTGGCTTGCGGATGAATAATTCATATACAGCAGTGCATTAAGGTATGGCACAGGGGTTTTTTTATTTTTAACATCACACAGTACTGAACTGACATTATGCCCTAGTAAAATTCTCTGAAACTATACTAGAAGGTATTTCAATGTTCATTCACTGCAAGGTTATTTGACACTGTACCTGGTAGGAAATGTAAATTTGGAACTAGTCAGGCCTGAGATCCTGCAGATATAGGAGTAGGTC
Organism: Balaeniceps rex; assembly: GCA_013401315.1. NCBI lineage: Eukaryota > Metazoa > Chordata > Aves > Pelecaniformes > Balaenicipitidae > Balaeniceps > Balaeniceps rex. The sequence continues at coordinate 11,348 of VYZW01026719.1, forward strand.
TGCAGCTCAGTCTTCAGAGATGACAACCCAAATTACACAGTAATCTCAGTCATCTTTTCCTCACATGCTGCCAGTTTAATGATTAGTATATTCTGCTGTATGCAGTAAAAGATTCTGGTGGGTTCAGTCTGGATGTGTGAATTTTAGTTTACGAGTTGATGAAACCACCTTCAAAATGCAAATCTTCACTCAGAAATTATTTATAAATCACCTCCCGGACAGTAATGATTGTAACGAAGTAGTAATTAAACAGAGATACTGCTCTGTGGAGATCATCGTACTGCTCTGTTGAGACACTTGAGGTTGGAAATAAAGTTTACATAAAACATCATGGCTATCTGTCTCACAAGTATTCTGTTAAATAACCAAGTTCATATTTAAACTCTTCAATTTCTCTGCTGTGGAGTATCTTGATAATTCAAGGGAATCTCATACACATTTTTTCCCCCCAGAATATTGTCAGTATATCCACTGGCAGAAAAGACTGTTCCTGACATCAAGATATAATGAGCCCCACCTGAGACAGGGATCCACTTTGCTTCAGTTCATTTGATAATGAGGTGGCAAGACACTTAATCACACCCTAATCTTCTAAGTGTGCACACCCTCGCTGGTGGTGTGCCTCAGTATCCTGTTTACACCACTTCACTCACTTTGTCACTGCCTGGGCTTGTTGGCCCCTGCGGAAGTACTGGTTCAGTGGTGCTGCTGACCACACGCTGGACCACACGACCTGGCACACACACTGCAACGTCCTGTCCCACCCTGGGCTTCTTCAGCTTGGAAAAGAAGCTGAGCAGAGGCAGAACCCTTTCTCCATCAAGTCAAATAGCTTCGTGTGTGAAACCAAGTTTCACTAAATTTGCAGCTTATCCACCATTTTGCCCTCCTTCCTCTGCACTCTTCCAACATGCAGGAAAATGAGCTCAGGCATTTCATTCTGCATCTAGCATTTGTTTACAGGCAGAGGAACACTTTAAGTGTGATTACTGAATTACAGAAGAGACACGGAAGCTATATCTTTACTCTCAATTGCACTTTTCAAACACCAATTGGTCTAAATACTGGCCTTGATGTTTATTGACTACTGTATGCCCATCACTGATAATTTAGTAAAATGGATGTCTGGCACACAGTTGTTTAGGGTTTTTTTCAGCCTTCTAAAAGAAATTCTTTTATCTCAGGGTGGGGGAGAATATAACATTTTGCCAGATAACTTCATGGAAAGGAATACGAATGGTAACCAAACAATTTTCCTAATACATTCTGCCTTGGTTTCCCTTTTTTAAGGACATGGGTCTCTAGTTCATTATGACTTGCTTTACTAAAAGTTTGACTCATTTTAACAACATTTGATTTTTTAAAAGAGTACACAAAGGAATAAGGGAGAGAATACAGACAAGAGCGACAATAAAATTAACCTAATTAAAAAAAGATGTATGTCACCTTCTTTATTGAAGTATTGTAGGATGAAAAATAGAAATCATAATTTCACTTGAGTCTACCATTTTGCTGTTCACAGAGATTACTCGAATTAAGCTACGTCTGGTACCAGATAACATTTTTAAGAAATCCTAAGTGAAAAGGCCTCAACAAGCAACATTATCATAGCCTGAAATAAAATCAAGATCTATTGAAAACATACATTACTACAGACAAAATTACAATCATATCCTATGCAGACACAAAAAGGGAGCTGGCCTGTTCCTGTGTGCCCATATAAGTGAATTGTGTTCCTTCCTGCATCCAAAATTGTGTCACAGTCTCTTTTGTTTCATGTCCAATATCTGCATTGCCGTCCTGCCCTTCCATTTTACTTCCTTTTCTCATACTGTCTCATACTCCTTTATCAGCCTTGGGGGCTGAATGTCTTTCACCTTTCCTTCCCTTTTCTCTTATCCCTATGGTAGTTTCTTCCATTTATTTTTTTTTCCACTTTCACTCTTCACATTCCCTTCGGTCTCGCTTTCCCCTCTTATCAGACTGTATATGAACTTTGCTGCAAGCACGGTTGTATGAAATGATTTTTAGTGCTGCCAGCAGCTGGGAGAGTGTTGCTTTAATGATCTTTCATGCGAACCAGATTAAAAGCCTTGAGCACAAGTGACCTGTAGTCCAGAACAAACCTTCTGTAACAGTCATCATACTCCACACCTTAGCTTTTCCATACTGTAGAGTCTACATATAACCGGGCATACAGACATTGTATATTGACAGAGATAAATTGAATCACTTTATTTATACTAAATTCAAAGCTGTATATGTCATCCTTGTGTATACCAAACCCATTTTTTAAGAAGTTTGGTTTCATGGAGCTCAATCCAGAGCTTCTCATCTTCTTTCAGAGAAAACTGTATTTTCTCAGTCTTCTGTTTCTGAGGATACATTCCCGCTCACACAATTCCCAGCAGGCACATCTAGCAACTATTTTTTCCCACAGCCTAGCAGAACCGGAAGTGACCGTGCCACATCATTCATTTGTAAATCAGAACATTAAACTTTCTCAGCTGATACATCAAAGGATTTACAGAGCAGAGAACAAAATAACTCCAGTTGCAAGCATTCCCCTAAGGACTGAAACGCCATGTGTTAGCAGATACCAGATATTTAAACAAATGTAAAAAAGGATAATGGTGCATAAAAACATAATAACTCAAGATAAGCACCAAATTAACACAAGTCTTTTATAAATTAGCTATCTTTATAAAAGCACTCCATTTACTAATGGCTCAGAGTCTATACCCTGTTTCTGATGCCGAACGATGGTCTTAATTTCCCGGGAGGCTGCTCACTCTATCTGCTCAGTTCAATAGGACATCTTGGCAGCTCTGCTCTACTGGGGTTATGACAGTCTTGTTCAGGCAAACAGCAGAACCCTGAGCAAGAGAAACATTTTCTGCAGGTAAATATTGCTCTGTATATACATGCAGTTTCAGTTGCCTTTTATTTACAGGATTCCTGTTATTTGCTACGTTTGCAAGGAAAGCTGCTACAAAAGAAAAGCTAAATTTAGCAATCTTTTCAGCCAGTTAGACAGCAATTTTTATAAGGTAGAAAATAATTTTCTTCAGATAATTTTCCTAATAGTGCTGTAGTTAATTCCAAATGAGGAGCATGGTGGATTTTGATCCCAGCTCCCTTATACTTAATTGGATGGCTGAGGCTAAAAATATTCCCAGTGGTCAACCATGCCACAGTGTAAGATTACATTAAATATGCCAATCATTGGGTTCAGGCAGAAGGGCATAAAGAGCAGCAGAACGTAAGTTCTATTATTAATGCTAAATTGACTGTCACATCAGAATAACAATACTCCATGAGTTGCTTGAAATAATAATGCATTTGCTAATATGAACTCTTATTAATATGATTAGGAGGTGATGAAGTACAAAGTAGTGCCCAAAGTGAGTTCAGGATCATTTCCTATACTAAGCCACACTGAAAAATTAATGTTTATAAACTAATTAGATATCCTGCTCCAAAATATTGCATTCTTAATAAATTCCGTACATACAAACAGGTATAAATAAAATGGAAACATTTATTAAAGGTTCCTTATTCAATTTTTAAAATAGCTTGGTAAATCTATCAAATACTAAGTGGAAACAGCAGAGAAGGAAGTCATTAAAACACAATCATTACTTTAAAATGTACAACAGTTCTGACTGACATTGCAGTATGAATTGCGGTATGGCATGTCAACTTTTGGAAACAGTGTGTTCAAGAGAGGTAATGACAGGCTTCCTAACTGTGTTTAAATGGGTAGTCACATACCAGGGCCATAGCAATGCTTTGGATCAGAGCTTTAGGAAAACAAGTATATACAAATGCTATTTCAAATTTGTATATTCTTAAGAGAGAAATACACATCAATACAGGTAAATTTTCTAACAACATATTATAGATTATTGTAAGTGTTCCATGCAGTAGTTTCATTTATTAGTATACTGGTAATACTTATAGTTGACATATTGAATGTATAAGCTGTTGTTTTGCTAAAAATAGCAGTATATCTTATTATGGAACTTGAGAAAGCTTTTTTTTTAACTAACTTTCCCTTCACCTCCCTTCTTAGTATAGTGAAGATCTATTAACTGCATCTCTTCTTGGGAGCTCAGACTGTAGGCAGGAGTTTGGCGTTTCATTTCCCTGGGTGAACTGGGCAGCCTGGGGAAAAGAAAAATACTGCGTCCCTCTGACAAGTCACTTGGATCATACAGCAGCCTGATCATGCTTTTGCACTTACTTACCTAAATAAGGTTGATGTTATCTTATATACTTCTTATAAGGAATACATCTTTCTTAAATAGTATCATGCAATGGTCCAGAGAACTGTTGTAGGCTAAGTATGAGAGGCTTTTCCAAAACAAACCTCCTGAATGTGTACTTTTGGTTGGAGACATTTTTTTATACAAGCTGGACCAGAAGGCCAAGCTTTGAAGAGAAATTAAGTCAGATTTCTGTTATCTGCATAGAAGAAATAAGAAGAAACATCGCCAAAATACATAAGCTTTTGTATTCTTGCTCTTTAAACTGCTTACTTTCTGTTAAAGTGCTAAGTTTTATTAATGCAAAATTATTTGAGATGGTCTGACCAACATCTTACTCATTTAATGAAGCACTTAACAGAAATGTGTATTCAGTGTGCTAACTGGCCAATTATCAATATCTATTCAGAAAACTGCAATTCAAATTGATAAAACCAATCTATACCTACATATATATAAAAAAATGTGTTCTTTTCCTGTATGCTTTAAGACACTTTACTTCATTCTTTTCTGTGATATTCAAATAACTGACTTAAGTATACAAAGAGAAAGACTATTGCTAGGTCTGTGACCCTTGATCACAGACCAACTTTAACATTTAGATAGTTGCCCCAGGCAAGAAAATCTAGATAAAAAAATGATTTAATGCCTGTGGGCTGCAAGACTGAACTAATTTTTGTTTGCCTAAGGCAATAAAATCTTGAGAGTTCCTATTTTATGATTGTCATCTTCCTATTCACAACTATAAATTTACAATAAATTATTTGCTTTGAATTAAAAAATATATTTATAAGCATCAGAATCTTGGTTTCCACTATTATTCAGGCTGAAATATGAATATCAGTATACTGGTTTTGACTGGAGTAGATTTAATTTTTTTCAGAGCAGCTTGCGTGGTACTGTGTTTTGGATTTGTGATGAAAACAGTGTTGGTAACACAGGGATGTTTTAGCTATTGCTGAGCAGCACTTGCACAGTCAAGGCCTTTTGTATTTCTCATGTTGTCCCACCAGTGAGTCAGCTGGGGGTGCAGAAGAAGCTGGGAGGGGACACAGCCAGGACAGCTGACCCCAACTGACCAAAGGGATATCCCATACCATATGATGTCATGCTCAGCATATAAAGCTGGGGGAAGAAGGAAGGAGGATGAGGAGGAA
>VYZW01026719.1:20665-46044 GCA_013401315.1 Balaeniceps rex
CACATTTTTCAATCCCATCTGTCAAAACCAGCAAACTCTCCCCACCCCCTTCCCATAGCCACCTCAACTAACATCAGATCAACTGTGCTGGATCAGACCAACCATCCACTATATCAGTATTCTGGCTCAGACAGTGGGCAATAACAGATATCCAGGGAGAAGTGTAGGAATGGAGCAAGCATTCCGTGACAAAACATCATACTAAAAAGCTTCCAACGATTGCTCAGGGACTTCCTCAGTCATGGGTAGTTTCTGTGTGTTTAGCAGTCATCGGGGTTTTTTGTCATGATTTTTTTTTTAATTTTAGACCGCCTTTCAGTACACCTAAAGTTCCATGGACAAAGTCTGGTCTTTGTATAGGTTAAGCCTTGATTAGATATTGAAAAAATACAGTGAGAAGAGCATTTTTGTCAATTTTGAAACATTCTGAGTATGGACTAAGATTTGCCTCTGGTTTCCATGCAATAGTCTATTAGTGTGGAATTAATGACCATGGTCTGCTTCTTAAAGGTAGTCTGCATTGGGAGGTTTGTGCAAAGTAAGACGACTTATGCGAATTACAATTTGCTAGCAACTGTGTGCTAACTCTCTCTGTAAACACTGCTAGTAAGCCATTAGCACACCTGAAACCTGTATTAATAAAGCAAGAGAAGTAGGCATCTTCAAAGACTGATTGAGAGCCAGTGGATTAGTCAGCATGCAAAGGAAGGGGCTCTGCACTGCTTTCTACCTCTCTCCAAGACATGGAACCAGCTAAGCCTCTTGATTTCAGAGCTATGTGAGTTCAGTGACTAAACTAGGTAGCATAGGTATCTCATTAGTGTTCTTAAAAGGCTCTGGGCAAAGTTGTTGTCTTCTCTTTCAAAGTCTATAAAATGAAGTACACTGTCCCACATTTACTGTATACTAACATCATCCTCAAAGACAGCCAGTATGAAGTACGTTCATGCAATATCTGGAACTAACATTCCCATACAAACAAGTCCTTAGTAAATCCTTATCTATACAATTAAAAGCTGCCATTTCATTTACCAGAAATGAAATTCAATTATTCTCCCATTTATAAAAGGGCTGAAGAAAACTGTTGAGATGCTGAACTGCTGCTAACACCATGGATTTTCTGTTGGCTAAGTTACAGTACTGTCACTCCAGAGATGTCAGTCGGCCACTGTTCATAGACAACCCAGTTATTTATGAACCCTTTTTATTTTAAGAATGTTCTTCTAAGTGAAAATAATCTGGAAAAGTATTGGTAAGAATGGATCCTTTTAATCAGAAATATTAAGGGCAAGAAAAGGAAATGTGTACATTCACCTACAGTAGAAGTTTAGAATTTTGTTAGACTCCAAGGAGAGGTAACAAGTGAAGGGAGACAAGTATGGTGTCCAAATCATTTATCAGAGCTAGCCCAAATAATTCAAGAAAGAAACAGAAATGCTTATAAGATAAATAAGCAACTGAGTCTTCTTTTGGTTGTTTTTCTTTTGTTGTGGACTGAAATAATGTCATAGCAGACTGAAAGTCCATTGAACCTGTGTCCCCATACCCTCTCCCCCTTCCTCATTAACTATATTTAAGCTAAGCTGTAAAATGGAATGAGTGTAGTTTTATCGTTAATTGTGGAAATCATTTGTATTGATTGAGTAGGCATTTTATATTCTATTTCATAGTTAAAAGAAATTAAAAGCATTCATATATTTTAATTAAAAGTGTATTTTTGATCTTATGCCCTAAATTCCTTCAGATTTTATATATTCATGCAATTTCTGCATCACTAAGGAGTTATCATAGTCTGTTGTGTCAAGGTCTGTGTGGGAAGAATTTTGTTTTCAGATTGACACCATTACCCTTTCAGAATTGTTGTGGACCTTCCTCTCACTGTGTTTGCTATGTATGCAATTGGTATGCATACCCATTTTAAACTGAAGGAAACTGATAGCAAGTGTTTCTGGATATTTCCTGACAGCTAATAAAGTTCTTAAATGCAGTTTTTCACTTCCACATTTCATAAGGCACTAGTCTATGTTATAGGATTTGTTATATGTATGCATTTCTTTCATTTTAAAAACTAAGTCTTTGTTGCAGCAAGAAATAAGTACTATAAAGCCATAACACCAGGAACTAGCTTCCAGAAATTATTGTATATAGACCTGGTTAGAAAGGAGAAGTGACGTACATATATTTTTACAGTAACTTTTTTTTAACCACAGTAGTTTCTTAACATAACAGCATGGAGCTGTTAGCTCCTACAATGCATTCTCTCAGTTCACACAAACACAGAACACTTTGATTTTAGTTTAATAGGAAATACGATATTTATCTTTCCAGGAGTGTGAAGTCACCTATTTGCTTTCAGGAAATAAATATGAGCGAGCATACATGCAATTAAGGCATTCACAATCTCTTATCAATATATCAACTTGGACAAACTCTCTCTAGCTGAGTAATTTAGTTTTGATACCCATTTAATATTTTGGCCACTGCTGAGATTCCAACAAGGGTGTTAATTAGTGCCAATTGTGAAGCTGGTTTTCTGTGCTACAGCCATCTGTCTTACAGAGACTGAATAATTTCATTATTTTAAGGTGTAATTATAGATGTCTCAAATCATTTAAGACCAACCATTCATTATTTTAAAAAACACAATGTTGCAGTCAGATACTAAGGAGGGTTTTTTTCCAGATAATATGGTTTAAGCGAGACGTACTAGTAGCGAATTAGACCCATTACACTAGCAACCTTATAGTAAAAGTCAGAGATGAGCAAAACCAAATTTGTCTAAGAGTACCCATAAAATGCAAATTTGTGGAAAAAACCAAACTCAGAGTACTTTTTGTACTCAGAGTAATTTTAAAATTTCCTGAGAGAATGCTGAAACTTAATTTTGTTATATGGAGTTTATGTGCAATTATTTTGAGTGTTTACACTATATTTATGTAGTAGTGGAACAGCATGTAATTATAACATACTAATGACATGCCATGATAATATAACTGAACCATACTTGAAAAAAAAAATTAAATGTATAACTCAGTCCTGGCCCTGGATATCTAGCATAAAATGCATTTATCTTTACTTGGTTTTTGTCTTTCCCTCTCAGTCTTTCCCTCTCATCCCTCCCTTTTCACTGGCCAGGTCTGCTGCAAAACCTGCCCCTGCAGCCCACCGCAGCAGTGAACTCCCCACACTGGCTTGATACTTCCAGACAGGGAAGTTATATCAGGCACGTGCTGCACAGCCTTTAAATAGGTAACTTTTATACTATAAACACTAATGTCTGGAATTTTGAACCTATGCTAATGAAAATGTCAAGGAAACAATATTATATGCTCCCAAGGTTTTACTATTCTTTTTACATGAAATAGCCAATGTCTATAGGTAATGGACACATACTATATTTTGCTGCATGAAGCAATGTTTCAGAGGTGTGATGAACAACTACTGCAGCTTTTCCCATGCATGAATTTGTGATTTGCAAACAAAGGAATTAGGAAATTATTACATTATTTGGAAATACTAGAGGCAGAAGGAAAAAATGGTATAGCTAATTCTATAGAGGAACAAAATAAGATGTGATTTACCAAATTCTCCCTCCTCTTTTATCTGAAGATAGGTGGCACCAAAGGGAGTCCCCTTAACCTTTTTAAAATCAATTGAAAAGTAACATGTATTACAAAAACAGCTTTTATCTCTTGTTAAAGTAATAAAAACCATCTGTGGCTGAGTTTTAGGAAATCCAAAGCCAATTAGAGATGATGCTATGGGACACTCTATAAAGCAATAAAAATTTCCTTAAAATAAAAACCAGAGTTTAAAATTTTAAACCATGAATAATTTCATACAGTCGACATAATAATTAGCCTATTTCTATGTAAATCAATTCATAATTATTAATATCTCTTCTCTCCTGAGTACAATTTTGCAGAAAACATTTTTTCCAAAACATTGCAGAGGTGAAAAAAAAGAGTTATTAAGAAGCACCTCTCTTAACCTCTTTTGTTAAATTAGATAAATGAGGGGAAATTAAAATCTGTAATGAAATATGCAATTCCAAAACAAAAGCTCTGACAAAGGAAGAAAGCAGTTTTGATACTGAATTGTCGACTCAGACTAAGCGTGGACCACTATAATCTCCTTCTCTCTGGGGTTGGAAAACTGCCCATATAGACATGACCCTTCTAATACAATGCATTGGTAGAGTTACTTGGATAATTTTGTGACAACTCGTATTTAAGCATTTTGGTGTTTTGCTCTGTTCTAATCATTGAATAATGCCCTGGCCTGTAATGTTATTCCCTGGACTTCATGCCTGAGTTATCCTATTGAAGGCAATGGGCTATTTTATAATATAAAAAATTAACCCCCATGTCACCATATAAATTTACATTTTCTTATTTGCATAGCGCAAGTCTTTCTGCTTAGCCTAAAGCATATACAGAGTTTTATAACTCACTGAATCTCACAGCTGTCTGCAATATTTCAGATTTTCTATAATATGAATATACAATATATATTCAACACATTTTTACTTGACTTCATTGATTAGCATCTGTATGCCTTGTCTTACATAGCTCCTAGTCCCACAGACCAAGTAAATACTTCCTGTGGGGTGTTTTCCCCATTTGATGGAAATAGAGGATGGTATACATCCAATTAAAGGCTGTTGTGCACAATGTAAATTAATCTAAACTCCCTCAAAGGCAATGGATAGAAAGACGCACTTTCACAATACGATTCCTCTTAAATTGAGGGAGACATCTGAAATAGATTGGATGAATTGTACCTTTTTCTATTTACGGAATATAAAGTGATTCTAGGATCATGTAGATGGCTGTACTGTACATGTCTGTGGTTACCTGAGGTTAATTCTAACTGGGGGATTGGCAGGTCAATAAAAAAGGTGCGTGTTATCTGGGGTACAAAACTAGAACCAGGAACCTGGATCTCAGGAAGTTTGCTCCAGAGTGAATGGGCAGAGTTCAACAGACCTGAGTTGGGATCCAATAGTTTATGGAGCAATCTAAGGCAGCAGACACAGCTGCCTGGAGATGGTAATGTGTAAATGCTACACACAAAGTTGAATCCTTCTGCCTCCAGACACTGTGCTCAGGACAGCAAATCGCTGCTTCCATCCTTTGGCATTTCTAGGCCTGAGAAACCTCCTGAAAGTCACTTGCAACTTTTCTATAAAGATCTGGGTATGCTCCAGGCTGGCAAATGGAGAAAACTAGAGACTCATTCTTTTAGGTCTGTCGTGGTTTAGCCCCAGTCGGCAACTGAGCACCACACAGCTGCTCGCTCACCCTTCCCCCCTCCCCCAGTGGGATGGGGGAGAGAATCAGAAGGGCAAAAGAAAACTCATGGGTTAAGAACAGTTTAATAATTGAAATAAAATAATAATAATAATAATAGTAGTAATAATAATAATAATAATAATTGCAATGAAAAGGAGAACGAGAGAGACAAACAAAACCCAGGGAAAAGAAAACAAGTGATGCAACCGCTCACCACCCGCCGACCGATGCCCAGCCCGTCCCTGAGCAGCGATCACTGCCCCCCCGGCCAACTCCTCCCAGTCTATATACTGAGCATGATGTCATATGGTATGGAATAGCCCTTTGGTCAGTTTGGATCAACTATCTTGGGCTGTGCCCCCTCCCAGCTTCTTGTGAACCTGGCAGAGCACGGGAAGCTGAAAAAGAAAGTCCTTGACTAGTGTAAGCACTACTTGGCAACAACTAAAACATCAGTGTGTTATCAGCATTCTTCTCCTACTAAATCCAAACCACAGCACTATGCCAGCTACTAGGAAGAAAATTAACTCTAACCCAGCCGAAACCAGGACAGGTCCCACTCCTTTACATCAAAATCTGGGTTATCGATCTCTAAATATTTTGGACTGCAGAACTTTGTCAGTCATCAAATATCTTGCAAAGTACCATGAAATCTTTTATCATCTTTTAAACTGAAAACTCCATGAAGATTATACAGTTTTATAGACCGTGAAGGATCCTGCACAGATGATGACCCATCTAGTTTGGTTCCATGATTTGCACAGTAATAAAAATGCAGACTACAATGGTTCAGTTCACTCTTCATTGCACAGATATCCATATTTCTCATGAGAAAGGCAGTCCTAGCCACCAGGCTTTGGGGTTGGGGGCATCTGTCACTCTTCTTACTGAAACTCTATAAACAAAAAGGCAAGAACTCAAAAAAGAAGAAAACAAAACAAACAAAAAAAAACCCACCAAAAAGACACAAAAAAAACCCAAACAAAAAACAAAAAAAGGACAGGACACAAAATGACACAGGAGCTTTATGGTTAGGGCAGTTGCACAGAAGTGGGGAAAATTACATTCTACTCCATATTACTACATTTTTGTATCTTATCAAATTGATCTTTAATGCAGGTATGTAACTTCCCATTACCCAGTGAGTACTCAAAGGACTAAACACACAGTCATTTTCGGTTTCTGTATTTTTTGTTCTAAACCACTAAAACTTGGACTCCCTTATACACTATGATAAGACTTCAAAAAGTGGGATGTGCAGAGGAAGAGGAAATAAGACATATCTGAGGTAGTTCTGAACAAGCTGGCTCATACGTAACAGAAGCAAAATAGCAATACAGCACGACGGAGCTAATTAACCCTGGCCTGCTTGCGGTAGCAGGGCTGGTTGATTCAAAAGTCAGAGCAAGCTCAGAAATCGCTCTGTTTTATTACACAGCTCACAGCATGAAGGATTTTTCCTTCTTTTAACTTTTTTTAAAGTACCCAGTTTCTGAGCAGTGGGGTTTTTATGGAGTATCATGGAGTATCATGGAGTATGATATAAACACTGTAATTCTACTAGAAGAAAGATGTAAATATTCTGTTTCAAAATAATCTTGGTAAAATGGTGATAAACTTGGATTTCAGGAAATGCTGCTTGTAAAGTACTGGCACAAAAGTATTCTACAGATCTGAAGCAGAATATTAAATTCATTTTTACTCATACCAGAAATAGAGTGGAAGTTAATGATGTATTTCCCAGCAGCAAAGCTAGGAGGACTGAATTTTTATACAGATTCCTTCCAGTGATGGTCTGCTTCTTTTTCACATGAAGAAATAGGTGTTCAGACCTCTGTTTCACCAGATTTAATAATGTTTGGCACATATACTACATTAAGGCCTCATCAGTTTCTACCTGGTAATGTTCAATAAAGAAAAAAAAAAAAACACCTCTTTTTTTTCTAAGTAGTTTTCTTTGAAAGAATTCTGACTCCAAGTGTTGTATGGAGACAAGGTAGAATTTGCTTATTTAGTAATCACTTTTTGCTTGAACTATTTGCTATACACTGTTGTTATTGACAATTGTAAAAAAAACTTCAATTTTAAAACAATATTCTAGCAATTAAAACTAAGTAAGCTTAAAGACCCAGAGAACACACTCTAATTAGCCTACATATGCTATACTCATTAAAAAAAATTGAGATCTCAGTATTGTACTTACTAAGTCTCTTTCAATTAGTTGGGGAACTACACTATTGAAGTAATTGCATTAGATCATTTCCAGGTATTAAAAAAAACTTCATACAACACATCATCTATTTGAATAATTCCTTTGATAATATCTAATTTGTTTTACAAATACATGCCTATTTTCTATGTGACTTTTACTTCCATACTCTGGATACATTTGAAAATGAGAGTTAGGAAAAGTCAGCCTACATAATTTTCCAGTTTCCTCTAGGAAACAAGTGGCTGAGGTTACTGTCTCTGCTGCGAGTAAAAGGTTAATTGTCACATATCCGTAGTGTATCTCCTCTCTGCTTTATCAAAGAGGATCAAAGGAACCTACAGGAGCTAAACACGCAGCTCACCTCTGATAGCAACAAAAAAGGTGACAGAAAATGGGGTGTATGCCAAAGCCATGGAAGATATAATGAGTCTCTACATAGAACATCCAGCATTTTGCAGAGAATGACACTATTACTATTAACAGGAATTGAATGTTTGGTTGGGTAGGTTTTAAAAGTGTGTTGTGTCTCTGTCGGTGGTCTGGCAAACTAGCAGTGAAGATGCTATATGTATTAATTAGAAAAAAAAATATTGAGGATCCAACTATGATGCTGCTTAGGCATTTTTCTAGTACAGTGAGGAATCAGCTTTAATGTCTAAAATAAGGCAGAGCTTATCACAAACATGTCGCCCTTTCACGAAGAGAAAAGCTGGCTTGTCACAGCTGCCTGAGTGTACACAACTCGAGTCGCATCTTTGATACATATGGATCATTGTCACTGGCCAAATATTCATATTGGATGTCTCTTCTGGATAGCTGTTAGATGCTATTTGCTCAGGATAAATTATAGTTAAAAATTAAAACAGTGAGGATCTGCTAACAACTGTCAACCCCAATGCTGATAGGGTAAAGGCTTGGACACTATTACTAACTGTCCTGATAATACAAGCAGCTTCTACTTCCATAGGAAACTAACACTGTCGTAATCATACTGAATAAGGATTTCACTTCAATATTTTTACACAAGCTGTTACATGTCATTGTTAACCATTAGTAGTAACAGTATGATGGACATGATTTCTGGAAATGAATGCCATCATATCCAAAAGATATATCATTTGTGGATAACAATTCTTAGCATTCTCCTTCTTAGATCTATCCCTGATGGCTTGATTTTATCAAATATCAGCATTTTGTTTTGATTAAGTCTTTACTTTATTCTATTTTCCAGGGAAGTAATTTTCATTGTGTCCACTTCCTAAGGAGTGAAACAGGTGATCAAATCGAGAACATTTGTCAGGGTTCATATAGCAGAATATGAATGCCAGTGGGGAAAGACCAATATGTCTCTCATTTTATTATCTAGTAGAGGAATCTATTAGACCCAAGTTCAGCTGCTGCCTTTGTAGGTATATTCCTCTACGATTTCATTGGGAGTGGAACCAATTACACTGAAAACAATTTTCAGTGCCTTTATTTCTAATCATTTATAACAAGACAGAGTACATATTAAACCTGAGTAGGCTGACGTAGAAAAATATTAGTATTCCCTGTGCAATTTATTATTCATGTTTGAACAGATACACGTGCTGGACTACTTTGCTTCAGGCTATTCTATTTTCTTCATTGTTCTGTATTCACCCTACACTATTCAACATAAATAAAGGAGCACCTTCAAACTAAAAATAAGTTACTTGAGTATTACTTTCTATGTACAATGAGTAATAAAATAATTGAAAGTGGAAAAAACACATTAAAAAAGTCTAAGCTTCATGTAGAGTATTTTTTTAAAGGTTTTTTGAGTACTGTTGGTTTAATTTGTCAGTCTGAAAATGTGGGTAATTGATAGTTAATGTATGAATACACATAACAGAATTAAATTCTGCACTTTGGCAATGCCTCTATGATGCATGTCTAAAACAATTTAGTGTCTCTACTATGAGATGTAGTCTCCAGATCTGAAAGTATACTGAATTAATCTTACTTACTGTAGTTAAGGATTGAACAATGCCTGTGATAAAGACAAGTACCTTCACTTGGAGAGTAGCTTGAAAAAGTATAATGGAGAAAAAAGGAATAGAGAGTGGAACATTTCTGAAGCCTAGACCAAAACAGAAGTCTGGTAATAAAACCTGTGGAAGTATCCACATGAAGACTGTGGGAGAACTCACAGAGCAGGAGACAGACTGCAGAGAAGCAAAGCTGTCCTTTTCAAAGCAGGGGACCAGGCAAAGTCTAGTACAGCAGAACTGGTCAGAGAAAATACGTGTTTTCTCCAGAGAAAATGAGTGTCTGAAGTTATCCTTAAAATCTTCTAAAGTGTGAGAGGGAGCAGTTTGTTACAAAGATTTTTAAAAATTTAATTAAAATGGGAAGATGTGACTGTAAAATCATAAAAGTTAGGATATGAATTCAGGAATAGGTGAATTGTACAAACTTCATTTAACTAACTCTAAATATTGTGTTTCAATTCCAAGGTGATGTCTTTACAGTATACATAAACTGAAGATGTCATGTTGATGAAGAAAGGTATTGGGAAAATACAACCAAATCTGGGAGTTACAGATTTATGAGTATGATTGTATTTATTTATGATTGTTAAAGGACTCTCAGACTGAAGCTGTGATAAGCTATCTGTTTTGTTTTAATTGTCTTTGGAAATTGTAGTTCTTTATGTTATGTAATCAAATATATATGAATCTAAATTGTAATAGCAGTTCTAAAATTGAGAAGTATAATTTAATTTAAAAAGTTATTTTCTTCCATGGGGAAACATTGTCTGCATTAATCTAGACCACCACTGCATTTGAAGAGATTTGCAATGAAACATAACTTTTAAATAGATATCATGGTGGTAACATGCATTAGCAGTAGTGTACGTTCAGCATTCACAATTCTTCATAAATGTGATGTCATTCATTGGGTATCTGCTATTTAAAAGCTGGATTGATGCTCACAGCATCAATTATATATATTGCCTTTACAGACTTTGTGGTCCAAGCATCATCTTATGTATTATTGAAGAAAGCACTCTTTTTACTCACATGCATTTACATAAAAAAGCTGAAATCCACGTAAATAAAAATATGAAAAATGCTTATGCTGATGACACATCCAACAAAGAAAAAATGCATACACGCGTGCTTAAAAGTGACCTCTAAAAATAAAGAAACAGCATAAAATAACATCTAATTAAACTGTTACCCCAAATCAGGACATTTATAGGTGTAGCAATTAAAGTCAGCGAAGTATCACTCTTATTTAAGTACCCCTCAAAGACTCATTCTTTTTCAAACTCAGGTTACAAAAAAGTTGTCTCAGCAGTTGATGAGTCACCTGGTAACTAACAAGGGTTAGTTCCCAAACCACACAATTAGCATCACGGACCTCAGGCTATTTTTTCCAACTGCAGTTGAAGATCAAATTCAAGAAACTTGCTGGTTTTGTTAAGAACCTGGAAACCATTTTTCTAGGATGACACAGCAGCTAGATAGTCTGAAACAACCTGAAGGAAATGTGTTTGTTAATATAACATGTGGAGAGAAAATTACTGATGATTATCCAGCTGAACAAAATGATGAAATGTAAACCACATAAATGCTGGACTTTCTTTTTTTTGTTTTTTTAATCTACTAATGAAATTACATTGAATCTTATTATCTTAATATTTTATTTATTTCAGTACGAGTTTTGCTCTACTGTAAATAGTAAAACATGGTCCTCTGTTTTCATTTTTGATGGGATACCGGCACAAAGTTGTTACCATGAATGCATCCATCATTGTTCAACACTACTTAAGTAAATTAGATTTGGGGTTTAAAGACCTTAATCTGCTAGCTAAACCATGACAATAACATCGCTGAATGTTTTAAACCATTAATATGGATGGGGGGAGGGGAACAGCTAAGGCCTTGAAAATACAATGAAATAACTGAAATTATTTCCTGTAAAGAGGCTTATTTCTTTTTAATAAGTTCCCTGCCTGTATGTCCTTTAGACTAGATTGAAATTGTACTAGGGTGGTGGGAGAAAATTAATAAACACAGAAATGGAGTGAATTACTGATAAAACTGCATCTACCATCTGACTCAGTGTTTTTTAAAACAAAAGACACACCAAAAGGGAAAAGTACAAATGGCACAGATTGAAAACTCTTCTGGTTTTAACTACTGTTCCACTTGTGATGGAAAAAGTACAGACAACCCACAATTGTATGAACCACTTATCCACCACTTTTTGCAAAAGAAAAAGCTAATAGATGGTTTAAAGAAAGAAGGTGTGACTGTTCGCTGAGCACCTAGGGTGGCAGGAGGCCCCCAGGGGAGGGGAGGGTGCGGGGAAGAGTGGGGCTGCTGCGAAGGGAGCCGAGCTTTGCTCAGTGCTGAGGGCACCCAAAGGACTTTGGTCTGGATGAACGGTTAGGTCACCTGGGTGGATCTGCTGAATGGATGAACTGGTTGTGTAAATGCCTCTCTCTGAGTTAATTAAAAGAGTGTGAATGTCTGACTGAGCTAGGCAGAGGGGCATGAGAGACACTAAACTCCAGGCTCTAGGGTGGGACTTCAGCCCAAAGAAGTGGTTAAACCCAGCCACAATACCCTTTGACTGCACTCAAAAATACTAAAGGCAAACACCCTCCAGCTGGTGCACCCAGGAGGCACAGTTGTGTTTGGCAGAAATGTTTAGCCAAAGGACTACGGCCACTGCATGGGCTACCCACCGCCGTGCTGGGAGAGCTGCTGGTCAGGACCAGGCTCAGGCAGCAGGACACCCAGCTCCTGCATCCCACGACCAGTAGCGGAGAAGAGACACAGCATGCAAAGCCATTGAAGCCTGCAGGGAAGCGGCTTGGCCCCCACCGTTATTTCAACAAGCTGTGAGGTGAGGATGGTGCCTGAGAAAAGCTCTGCCAAAACAAATTGTAGACTGACACCGTTTTTTCTCAAACAATAGTACAGCACATGTCAAAAGGACAGCACTTTGATAATCTATTCAGGAAACTTGGCAAGTAGATTATCATGTTGTGGTCCCTCAAAGTGAGGACCAGAAGGCTGGAAATACATTGTTACATTAGTAGAAATAGTTGGGGTAGAGGGATTTTCTACCCCAAACAAGCTGCATTGCTGGTTTAAATCAATGGTTTGCTACTTGCCCTGAGAAATGCAGTTTTATAACAGCTCACACTAAGAACAAAGAAGTGCAAATAGTGTGCTTCCAACCTCAAAGTAATGGGAAAGTAGAATGGTGGAATGGTCTAATAAAATAATAGCTATAAAAGAGTGAATCTGTTAATATCTCCAGGAGGAGATATTAACTTACAGGAAGTTGTAAATTCACTAAGCAACAAACCCCATGGTAAGTCCTGTTCATAATGGGTTCATGTCAGTAGCTGCACAGAATCCTATTAAAATAGAGGTAAAACCCTATCAAAGAACTGGAGATGAGGCTGTGGTTAAACATTCAACGGGGGATTGATCTGGGTGATCATTTCATAAAGGAAAAAGAGTATGGGATGCTGTAGACACTGAAGGAGTAATTTAACAAAAACTGAGGCTTGGATTATGTCCAACACCTGGTCGTCTTCTCTTGAAGGAAAATGTGATGTTATGTGATCACCATGGGAACACTGAAAGTTGGAACACGTATCTGAAACCTGTCTCTAGCAGGTTCTGTACTTACATTAGGATTTAAGTGTGTTGCTCCACCACTCTGCTAAATCAAAATCCCATGTAATGTCAAGTAACTTTGAATAAGTAACTTTGGTATTAAACATTAAAGCCTCTATGTGTGGAACATCTAAAAGAGCCTGGGAAGAAGGTATTGGACTCTGATATAAGGTAGGAAAGACAAAAGTTACCTAATGTTGATTGTTACAGAATTATACTCTCAGTTTCTAGATAAAGAAAAAAATGAAGTGGGTGATGAAGTATACCTTTGTGACCTGTTTTAGATAACCTTTCAGGATGATGATGATGATGATGAAGTGCAACCAATGTCATAGTAGATTCCAAGGTTTTAGAAGAGAGTGTAGATAGAAATAAGATGATAAATCCTTTTTCAAGTTTGTTTTACCTAGTATCAGTGCCAAATTATGATGTCTCATTGGGTCTTTAATTACTCTCTAAAATGGAGTGATGGTGGAATTGTCTTCCTCTCATTACTCAGACACCACAGGAGACCAGGACTCATCTTGCCTACCAGACAAGAGCTCTGTGTGGGTTTTACATTCCAATAGATTTTTTCAGTTGTTCCTTTCTAATTAGCCTTTCCTACCTCTTTGAGAAAATTTTTTATAATACGCCAAATTTAGCTCTTATTATTTCAAACAACTTGTTCAAAAGACAGCATGCTGGAAAAATAATAAATATGTTCTCGACCATATGATAGGTGCGAGATAATTGTCTCGGAAACGTTGAAAGTAGATACATTTTAAGTGTACTCATAGACTGACTGTCTTTATGGTGTTTTATGTATGTCTGACTAGAGTCAATTATATTTATCAATAAAACACATAAAGAAACTTCATTTTAATTTATCTCTTTATTATTATATATTTCATTAGTAGCAACTGCCTTTCTGCTTCAGCATGAAAATGTAGAGGATTTTTCATTCATCTTATGGACTAGCACTGTTAATGAAGAAGGTGCCTTGTGTATGAAGTTACCCATTTATAATAAAAAGAGAGGATCTTTGTGAACCACTTTAAAGACACATCCCCTACTGTGTGTTTGTTTGTTTTTCTTTAAGGAATATAAATACAGATTTTTGTAGGAGAACTGATGCATCTGGTCAGCGTCATAAACCTGCACTGAAGATAGAAATTAATGGTGTGGGGAGCAGGGCTCCATACTGATGGGACTGATGGGAGCCCTGCTGGAAATCTGAAGTTTAGAGTCCTCTTAAAAGATTCAATGTAGGAGTTTTACCATCCCTCTCAAATAACCTCCTGGGATTCCTATCCTCATCACATGATCTTCTGCATAAAAGATTTATTGAACTGCAGGAAAACGGGAGCGTGCAGAAGGCTACAGTATTTACCAAGTTACTTTAGCAGTGCTGGTGAGAAGCAAGTGTTTACCTTGTTTAAACATTGACTTGTAAGGATTTCACCATTTATAAAGGTCTCAAGGTCGAGAAATAACAACTATGTGAAAGACTAGAACAACCACAGAATCTCCTCTTGACATTTCTTTCTTAGCATACATAAACATACATAACACCTAAAACAACTCAAAAAGTACAAAGAGTTTACAGGGCAGTATATTTTTTCAAACTACTATTTTTCAAATCCTTTTAAGTAAACTCATTCAAAAATCAAGTTCAGTTTTGTGTAATTCACTCATTGTTTTAACGCCGAAAATTGAATGGATTTATACAAACCATGTAAAAATCAGAGAACAAAATCAATACCATAGTGGTAAATCCACGGTCACATGTGAGATAAAGAACATAACAGAGAGAGTCCTCAAAAAGGACTCCTCAAAAACTATACTGTTTTGAAAAGTAATATACCCATCCTGTCATCCATCCTCAAATCAAATCACATCAAATCAAGTCACATGAAATTTGTACCCTTAAATGGCATTAGGATAGCAGATAGTTGATTTTTGACATGAAAATGGGGGTTATAGCTCTTGTAGAATCATCTTTACAATGTCAAAATGTTCAGGTATTTTTAAGAAGATGGACCCTGAAAGCCTCTAAAAATAGTGAAATCGAGAAACCACATGGTAGTAAAACAAATAACAGAGGTCACATTGTATGGTCTATTCATTATTACTGTGCATATGTCCAAAGATGGGGAGCTAGGAATTTCCTAGAGAAATTACATTGGTCTTTAAAGAAAGTATGTGTTCAAACATGTAATTATTCTTTTTTTTATTCTTAGGAGCCTAAATCTTATTTTCACTCCAAACTTGCCTCAGTGTAATTAAAGGTAATTCTCAAACTATTCAGTGATATCAGCCAAAGTTCTTCATGAATAGTCATAACTCAGGTATTTCAGATCAGTTTTTAACTCCTTAGGGAGCAGTACATAGTAAGCTAGAATAAACTGCTCTTAAATTAGCAGTATAGCTCTCAATGATATTCACACATACTGAGAAGAAAAACTGCTGTCACATCAGTTTCAACATACATTTGCCATAAGGTTGAGCCTATTATATAGTCAGCGCACTCATTGGAAGAGTTTACTGCTTTGTCTCAGAGAATTGTGTAGTGTTCAGTGTTTTATGACTTTTTTCCCACTCTTGAGAAAATTAAGTATTCATTTGAAGTAATAGATCTATAAGCATAAAAGATAAACAGGAAAGTATATTTAAAATATTACAGTAAGCTTAATTACAAAGAAAACATACTCAACTAAAAGGCAAATTATACGCTGCTTATTTATACTAGTGTAGTATATTTTTGTCTTTTTATGTATTATGTCATTAACCATAAGATGGAATTTGATTTTTAAACAGGTAATCACGTCTCATTTCTCAAAGAAAAAACTCTTCATATACATAACCATATTATACCATTTATATTTATGTCTCTAAAAGTATAAAAAATGTCAAATCTTTTCAATTAATTGTATTATTTTTCCTCTTTATTACAGTTATTAACATACATTGCAATTTAAATACAAATATCCATATGTGTGTGTGTGTGTGCGTGCACGTGCCTTGGAGGCAATTAAGCAATATTATTCCCATTCTAGAGATCATAAAATGAAGCTCAGAGATTCTGAAACCAAGATGCTCAAAAAGTATTCAGATACCTAACTCAGAAATAAGAGTTTAGCATTTCCATTTCTTTGACAACATATATCAAAGTTCCATATACTTTACAACTAGTAGAAACAACCGCTCAAACTGCCATATGTTCAGAAGTAAATGTTATTAATTGTTTTTGCAATTTTTCAGGATTCAGATTTGCCTTTTATCAAAATTGGAGCAGTGTTCTGACCATGGAAATTAATTAATGTAGCTTTAAAGATACTAACAGGTTTATCAGTCCTGTAATTCCACTGAACTCATGAATAACCCTTAACCTTTTCTTTTCTATTTTATGCTTCATGGTTTCTCTTCCTCATCCAGCTTTCCCTGTAATCTAGCACTACTTGACTGAAATGATTATTAAACATTAAAGACATCAAAAATCTTTCTTAGGTCTAATTCAGCAGCATGTAGGAGCGGATTTGTAACAAAAGCATATCCTAGGTAAGCATTCGAGAAGGTGTAGCTGTACGTGCTTTCTCCAGAGCATACCATACATGTCTAAGGGTGCTTCTCTCCTGAGTGAATGGAACTTTTCATGCACTCCTCTGCCTTCTAGTTCCAGTTAGGTTTCACAAGTTCAATGTCCTGAAAGTTAAATCCCCAGAGGGACTTCTCATGATACATCTAATGTATACAGCTTGAATTCATCACAGGGCACAACAGCAACATGTCCAGAAGGAAAAGGAAAGATGGCACAATGCAGTCAAATAAGGGTAGAAATCACTCTGGGGATGTAATCATAGCCATGCCTACAAACATAAATATATATAGAGAGAGATACATATACGTATCTCATTCAGAATTTTAGCTATACATTCTTTTAGTGTTTTCTACAGATTGGTATTACTGTCCCTAATTCAAGTGCTAAATACTCTGACATTCATTTCTATAACACACTGAATCTTGTTCACTATATACGGAATTAAGGTCCAAACATGTTCATAAATTTCACACCTAAGAGTTTTATACCTAAAGTTTATTATCAAGTATCTAAGCTTCTTATTAAAGGAGGTAAAAAGCCTAATGAAGTCAGAAAGATCATAGAATCATAGAATAGTTTAGGTTGGAAAAGACCTTTAAGTCTTCATCAAGTCCAAACGTACCTGTCCACTACCAAACCATGTCTCTAAGCACCTCATCTACCCATCTTTAAAATACCTCCAGGGATGGGGACTCGACCACTTCCCTGGGCAGCCTGTTCCAATACTTGACAACCCTTTCCGTGAAGAAGTTTTTCCTAATATCTAAACCTCCCCTGGCACAACTTGAGGCCATTTCCTCTCATCCTATTGGTTGTTACTTGGGAGAAGAGACTGACACCCACCTCACTACAACCTCCTTTCAGGTAGTTGTAGAGAGTGATAAGGTCTCCCCTCAGACTCCTTTTCTCCAGGCTAAACAACTCTAGGTCCCTCAGCCGCTTCTCGTAAGACTTGTGCTTCAGACCCCTCAACAGCTTCGTTGCCCTTCTTTGGACACGTTCCAGCACCTCAATGTCCCAGCACTTAGCCTTGTTGAACCTCATACAATTGGCCTCAGCCCATCGATCCAGCCTGTCCAGATCCCTCTGTAGAGCCTCCTACCCGCAAGCAGATCAACATTCCTGCCCAACTTGTTGTCATCTGCAAACTTACTGAGGGTGCACTTGATCCCCTTGTCTAGATCATTGATAAAGATATTAAAGAGAACTAGCCCCAATACTGAGACCTGGGAAACACCACTTGTGACCGACCTCCAACTGGATTTAAATCCATTCACCACAACCCTTTGGGCCCAGCCATCCAGCCGTTTTTTTACCCAGAGAAGAATATGCCAGTCCAAGCCATGAGCAACCACTTTCTCCAGGAGAATGCTGTGGGTGACAGTGTCAAAGGCTTTACTAAAGCCTAGGTAGACAATATCCACAGCCGTTCCCTCATCCACTAAGCGGGTCACATTGTCATAGAAGGAGATCAGGTTGGTCAAGCAGGATCTGCCTTTCACAACCCCATGTTGACTGGGTCTGATCTTCTGGTTGTCCTGGACGTGCTGTCTGATGGTACTCAAGATGATCTGCTCCATGACCTTCCCCAGCTCCAAGGTCAGACTGATGGGCCTGTAGTTCCCCAGATCCTCCCTCCAGCCCTTCTTGTAAATGGGCGTCACATTTGCCAACCTCCAGTCAAGCGGAACTTCCCCAGTCAGCCAGGACTGCTGATAGATGATGTAAAGGGGCTTGGTGAGCACCTCCGCCAGCTCCCTCAGTACCCTTGGGTGGACCCCATCCGGGGGGTCTTCCCCTTGCTTACAGAAAGCTCTGATTTAGATTTAGAGCGAGCTTTCAGCCCCTCACAGTCAACAGTCACACACCGCTATTTGCAGTCAGTTACTGCTGTGGTTTAGCCCCAGTCGGCAACCAAGCACCACACAACCACTCGCTCACCCTCCCCCGCCCTGGTGTGATGGGGGCGAGAATCAGAAGGGCAAAATAAGAAAACTCATGGGTTGAGATAAGAACAGCTTAATGATTGAAATAATAAAAAAACAAGTAATAAAAATTGTAATGAAAAGGAAAACAATAAGAGAGAGAGAAACAAAACCCAGGAGAAACAAGTGATGCAACCACTCACCACCCGCCAACCAACGCCCAGCCCATCCCTGAGCAGCGATCACTGCCCCCCCGGCCAACTCCCCCCAGTTTATATACTGAGCATGTCATCATATGGTATGGAATAGCCCTTTGGTCAGTTTGGATCAGCTGTCTTGGCTGTGCCCCCTCCCAGCCTCTTGTGCACCTGGCAGAGCATGGGAAGCTGAAAAAGAAAGTCCTTGACTAGTGTAAGCACTACTTAGCAATAACTAAAACATCAGTGTGTTATCAACATTCTTCTTACACTAAATCCAAAACACAGCACTATGCTAGCTACTAGGAAGAAAATTATCTCTATCCCAGCTGAAACCAGGACAATTACATTGCACTACAAGTTCTCTCCCATACATCCTTCATTTTCAATTTCACATCTATCTTCTTCCAATTATTCTACTTTCCTTCGTGTCCAGTAAAAGCAGAATTTTTCCTCCCATCTATGCCCTGCTGTTCTTTATTAGACTGAGGAACAATTCAGACTTCTGAAAGGGAAAGTTTCTGCTCACTATGATAACAAATATTCAGGCTTTCTTTAAACATCATTACTGGTACATACTCTAGGTTGAGTTTACTATCATATTAAGTTATAAGTTAATTTTGAAATGTGTTCTACACTATAAAATAAATGACCTTTTCAGAAGAGATTAAAATACCATAAAAATGCTTCCAAGTTAATTTTCTGCCTCCAGTTTCAATATCCTTGATTTTCCTAATAATCATATTTTTCTTTTCCTTGCCTCTTAAGTTATATGTTGCCTTAAAATAAGCACAAAGTCTAGCCAACTGGTGGTAACTATGTTTGAAATACACTTGAAAATGATGGGCCATTTTAAAAATGAACTGTTTTTTAACAGAGCTTTGTATGCAAGCAATTTTTAAATGTGCATAACATGCACTGGGGAAATTCAAAAAGAGATTAGCAACACATGAGAGATGAAGTAAGTAGTTAGTAAATTAATTATGTGAGGATAAAAATTGTGTGTGATTTAAGCCATGGCCTGGAGCATACCCTATCCTAGGGTTGCCTTCCCAGTTATTTTATCAGAGATTAGTTTAACTCCTCATAAACCAAATTAATGTAACCCCAGAGAGGTTCCTGTCTCAGATACACCATATTTACTAATATCCTCATATATTGGTTCAAGCACAGACATATCACAAGAAACTTTGTCTAGCTACAGATATGCTCCTAATATTTAAAGCTGTGCTCTACTGAATGTTGAGTACAGCTTTTTCACCTTCCCTAAAGAAACCATGAAAGTGCTGGGAAGTGAAAGCCTCTGTGTTGGAGTGGAGATGACTACTGAGGAAGCCCTTACAACTTGTTCTGGTAATGTTAGCTCCTCACAACTGAGCCTGCTCCTGAAAGAAGTGTATGTTCTCTAATACCTCTTCTGTGAATTCCTCTTTCTGATGCATCTTTTCTCTTTTAACCCCCCAAACGCATTTAACAGAAAAACTGATTTATTCATATTGACTAATATCAATATTTTCATCTGAAGGAAGATGGCAGGTCCCATTCTAATAAGCAGAAGAGTTTTTCAGTCTGCAATAACATTAGCATAGTTTGTGAACTATGAGAGACATTTAGTTTATCATGTTCTAAAATCCACTGGTAATTTAAGTTCTCTAAACAACATCTTAGTATGAGAAAAGTACACAGCAAAGCAAAGCTTCAGTGGCTGCCTCAAAAACAGGCATTGCCATTGTAAAAGAGTGTTAGGTATTATTACAGTTTACAAATTTTGTAAACACAGCAGTGAATCAGACTGAGAGAGCTTACTTATATTAAAGGATGTTACCAATGTGTTTTGGCCATGAAAAGCAGCCCCCTTAAAAAAGTTAAATCAAATATGGCAACTTTGGCGGGGTTCAGTATATATATTTCTCTGTGTGAATACAGAGAAATAGACTTCTCCAGGGACAGAAAACTCATCATGGGTCTTAGCAATGGAAAAGATAAACCTCCCTTGTACTCTAGCAGGTTTATATTTTATTCATCAGTTATGGGAATGTCTCCCATCAGTAGTGCCGGAGCCACAGATAACATGTCACTATTGCCCCAGGGCTGCAGTAACTATAGTTTTTGCATAGCCCAGGACTAAGAAAGAGGCCAAGAACAGATTACCACATAACTGCTATCCATGAAATATATTGCTTTTTCCTTCAATAGTTTGTATCTTGTCCTGCTACAAATGTCTAGCATTCACTAGTCTGGTTCTCAGTTAGAGACGCAGCCTCAAATCACGCAATTGTAGTATACTCCCGAAAACACTAAGATTAAACTGTAAATGATTGGATGAAGGGGACAATGCATTAAGTCATTATTAAATCAGGTGCATGTAAAAGGGAGAGCTCTGAAGATTTCTTTTTATTTATTAGATGAGCCATCCCATGATTTCCATGTGCCATACCATCCCCTGTAATTTTCCTCCATTCCATACCATGTCTCATAATTTCTAGTAGATTTACTTCAGATCGGATACCGAGTATCTGACTGGTGCTACACACCTCCCTAGCCATACTCCATGCTTTGTGTAACCGGGCTTTTGGTGTGTTCCCTGTCACCGAGGCATCACAGTAAAGTGCACCCAGCTGAAGAAAGAAGGCAGAGGAGAAGCTGTAATCTCCTTCCCCACCCCACCAGTGTCTCTTTGTCAGTAAGGCTCTGTTGAGTGAACACCGGACCCTAAAAAGGTCTCCAAAAGATTGATTCATTAATTTCTCCAAAGGTCCTATCAAATACTGAAGCAACTCTGTCTCTGGCATCTTGAACAGTTGTTGGAATGGAGTATGTACTACCTCAAAAATATCCTCCCCTATGGTGAATCGAAAGGCATCATGCAATGTTTCTAAACTTTCTGAATACACTATAAAAGATGTGGATTTCTTCCTGTAACTCTCTTTTATCTTTTGGATTTCATTATAAATAAATCTGGACTGTATTCTAAAAAACCTTTGTTTTGTATATTATACACAAGATCAATAACATTACCTAGCATGAAGCTTGTTGACTCTTGTGATAAGATTCTGGTTTATGGGCGTGCTGTTCATACAAATTATACCTTGTCAGACTTTGTAACTGGTTTGATTTTGTTGTTTTTTTCATTTTTTATGCCTCTCTCCATATATGTAAATAAATAGCATATTTCTGTACAATAAAAAAGAAAGGAAAAGTTCATTAGAGAATGACAACTTTCCCTGTGGTTATGAAGAACAGACTGTAGATTTACTTAAATAAATAGTTTAGGACAAGAACACTGTTTTTAAAGAGAGGGAGACTAGCCAATGACAACAACTAGAATGGGCTGCACCATGAGAAAGGGAATGGGAGAAGACAACTATAAGAACCTGAAAAACATATATAATAGGGAAGGAACTGCAAGTATGATGGTGAATTTGGGCAAAAGATTGGGAAAAGTGAGAGAGTTTAGCTGAGACTGGTTATTGAGCATGGCGACTGAGATTTCTGGAAACGCTTGGGAAGACTAAGGCAATTTACAAAAGAGTAAAATATTAAGGGGGTGGCAGGGCAGGCAAGAAGCAAGTTGGGAAGGCTATTAGAAACTAAGAAACTTTGAGCAAGAGGTAAAATAATCAAGTTTAGGGGAAATGAAAAGATGACTATGTGTCTGTGGGAATACATTTTCTTCCAAAACACAGAAAGGAACCCAAACACCCTGAATCACACCATTTGTCTCTAGGTATCAGAAGCAAGTATCTGTGAAACCTCTTTCAAAACAAACTATTGGTGAGAAAGGCTAGTGTCAATCTTTTTTTCAAATAATGGAATTTCATTCTTCTTTTTAAATTTTGAGAAAGTAACGTATT
Organism: Balaeniceps rex; assembly: GCA_013401315.1. Classification (NCBI taxonomy): domain Eukaryota; kingdom Metazoa; phylum Chordata; class Aves; order Pelecaniformes; family Balaenicipitidae; genus Balaeniceps; species Balaeniceps rex. Next base: position 43,394 of record VYZW01026719.1, read on the forward strand.
TCAAAATTAAATTTCCAAAATTTAAGGTGTTCAAGGAATGCTGAGCACTCTAACCTTTTTCATTTGATGAGGAATAATTAGCCTACATCCTGAGTGACTGATAGAGCATTACACCCTGATTTTATTTTTTTAATTCTTGTAGTATTTCTCTACTTAAACTGAAATTTGTATGAGATAGTATGTGAAGCTGAAGAGCTACAGTCATATTGCAAATAAAGCAAGTGAAGAAATGCATGATCTTCCAAAAAGAATGGATGTGCCTCAAATATCCTTTATTTATGGGCTTCAGATAAAATATTTTTCTAAATGAAAGGAGCTGTGTTCTAAAAACTGGTTTCTAAACCACTCAGAAACCCTGCTAATAAGAAGTCTGGCATCACTGATGAGGCTATTAACCAACTGCCTCAATATACCACAATTCCTACAAACCTACTCTCACAAAAACTGAAAAATGCTCTTGACTTAGCTCTGACTTTTATATAACCGTGATCTATATACATGGCGGTAAGTTATTTAAATCAGCATAGCATAAAGCACTTAAAGTGAAATTAGCAGTAATCTCCCAAAACTAAAAGCCCGATTCTTTGGGGACGAAGTACAAATGCTCCAGTTCTGATGATCACTCTTTTAGATACCGTACAAATTCCTGAAATAATCAAGTTCAACTGGTTTTTTTTGTTTTATAACTGATAAAATTTTGTTCAGCTAACAGAAAGGTTTTGGAGAAGAGCATGGAGCAAAGGATATTATCAGTGCTATGCAATAAACACAACAGAAATGTAGACAAAACACCCTGGGTAACAACTTTGCCTTTACAGATATAACAAAGGCATTTAATACTACTGGCTGTGAAAGCTTGTGTACAACGTCGAGACTGTTTTTTTAGTGAAGCTACTAAAATTGTTAGCTTATTCCATAAAAAAAAGATGTGAAGAGACATAAATGAAAGAAATATCTCTAATGTATTTTTTAATCTCAATGCAAGTAAGCCCCTAGCCCTTGTACCCATGGTGCCTTGTTTGCTCCCAGTCTGCTCACTGGTCCCTGTGGTGTTCTTAAAGGAAATTCAGTTTGGGGTTACAGCAATCATTCACTTCCTCTGGTGACTGACTGTCTCACTGTTTGAGTGGCCATAAGAAAAATCTATCTTTCCTCTCAGAATATGTGCCTCTGACAAGGAGGCTGTGAAGAGCTTTGGTGAAATAGCTTCCTAGTTTGTAAGGCAATGTAACTGACAAAAAAAGTAATAAAAGGTGAATTTTTTTCCCTGTTTTCTAGTGTGCCCTCTCATCTCCTTCAGCTTTGTCAAACATCTTTGAAAACTGTAATACACACAGTATTTACTATTCTTCAGCACCTATGTAAGATATGCAAGAAAAAATGTAGTTCTGGCAGTCTATGCAGAGTATCATTCAAGTATGGAAAAGATGCATTCACACAACCAATGAGGCAATATGTCAAATTCATTCCCAATACATTTTGGAAGTATTTTACACTCTTTAGGCCAGTATACTGATACAGTCAATCTTTTGTTTTGATCTTTAAAATTATATAGACTGTAATTTATTACAGTAATATGTTCAGAAGTGCCGAGTTGAAGCAATCAGAAAGCTGATTTCCACTCTGGAATTAATCACAAATTTCTGGAAAACCTATGGATGTCTCCCTTTTTTCTTCTGTGCATTTCACTTGAGTATAGTATGAAAGCAAGCAAAGGTTAGTCTTGAAAAGATTTTGGAAGTGGAAAACAGATTGTAATGTTTTATTGTTAGTTCATAATGAGAGATTTCTGCAAGCATGATTTTCCCTTGAACTGCAATACAATGTTCTAGGGAGGCTGGTTCATTTTTCTCTCAGAAAGCAGCAGGAAGATTATGGGAAGAAAACAATTCTGGTTTTCAAATTCTCCAGCATGAGGGATTTGGGGAAAAGTTCAGCAGCAGAAGAAATACCAGAAGTTGGCACTCATAGCTTCAGCAGTTTAGCATACATAACACTGGCCCTGCAAAGGTACAGGAAGTGTTGCCAACTTCTATAGAGGTATTATACGAGATAACTGAGATTACTGATATCCTTCATAAAAGGCTAAGTGCCACATTAAAATGTTTGTGTAGGAATGATAATTACCTTTAAAAGGTTCTTGAAACGCTTTTTCAAAAAGTCTCAGAAAGCAGACAGCAAGTAAACCAGACAAGATATTTAAGATTTCTTATAAGACCTATATGAATAAATATAGCTGTAAATATGATGATTCTGTTAATAAGAGTGTATATCAATTTCAAATCTGTCATGTACTGAGTGGGACAAACATGTACCTTTAATAAATGCTAATGTGAAAACTAGTATTGTTTTACATAACACATGTTGCTTGCTGACGACAGCTTTTAGGTTTAATACTCAACACAAATAAAAATGCTTCTTCTACAACCACACAATTTATCTCAGAGGCAATATTTCACATTTGCAAAGTGTTTAAAAACCATTGATTCTTAAAGAACATCTCTGTAATTAACTAAAAGTTGTTTATCTTTGTTTTACAGAACTGAGGCAGAGAGGGAAAATTATTTGTCCAGGATATTCATAGTTAATCAATGATAGTTAATAAATTAAAAAATATATATTACTGTTCCTCTCTTACAATTCTAAAATAA
>VYZW01026719.1:46256-62139 GCA_013401315.1 Balaeniceps rex
AGGCTGCGGGGAGACCTTACTGCGGCCTTTCAGTACTTAAAGGGGGCCTGTAGGAAAGATGGGGACAGTCTTTTTAGCAAGGCCTGTTGTGACAGGACAAGGGGCAATGGTTTTAAACTAAAGGAGGGTAGATTTAGGCTAGATATAAGGAAAAAACTTTTTACAGTGAGGGTGGTGAAGCACTGGAACAGGTTGCCCAGAGAGGTAGTGGAGGCCCCATCCCTAGAAACCTTTAAGGTCAGGTTGGACAGGGCTCTGAGCAACCTGATCTAGTTGAAGATGTCCCTGCTCACTGCAGGGGGGTTGGACTAGATGACCTCTAAAGGTCCCTTCCAAGCCAAAGCATTCTATGATTCTATGATTCTATGAAATCACATATTATTTAATTCCTGTTCATGAACAATTTTCTTGAACATCAGGTCCCACAGAAGAAAGAATGGAATTTCACATATCACAAAGTACATTAGTTTCCCTAGACAAAGGCTTGGCACTGCAGACTTTTGTCACAAACGCCCTTATTCATTTTGGAATCTGGTTAAATTCAAGTGAAACCATTTCCAAGAAACATTTAATCACATGAGCTTTTGTAAAATGTCTGGAAACAGCCTCACAGTAGCAAAGTGGTGACTGACATCCCAGTGAGGATGAAGGCAAAGTTACTGTGAGGGTCATTCTAATCATCTAAATAAGCTAGTTCCCTTTTTTTTTCAGTCTGTCTCCTTTGGGAAATTTTATTAAAAGGTGAAGTTGACAGATGGCCCTGCCTTACTTCTCCAAGTAACAAATGCTGTTTTATTGACCTTCTTATGACCAACGATTCAGGCTTGGCTGTCTCTAAAACAGGAAACAAATGGGATGTACTCTATTGAAATTCTTCACAATTTCTGAACTTCTAAAAGTGTAATTTCATACAGGATGCCCTTATTGCTTTTTTAAAAATTGTTGTCTGCAAATTGAATTTACTAATGATTTGCTTCTCTCACAATCCTTTAGGAAATCCCTGAAATGAGAAATAGATTATAAAGCAGGAAAAGAATGATCGTGAGGTACGGAAAATATCACCATNATGAGGCAATATGTCAAATTCATTCCCAATACATTTTGGAAGTATTTTACACTCTTTAGGCCAGTATACTGATACAGTCAATCTTTTGTTTTGATCTTTAAAATTATATAGACTGTAATTTATTACAGTAATATGTTCAGAAGTGCCGAGTTGAAGCAATCAGAAAGCTGATTTCCACTCTGGAATTAATCACAAATTTCTGGAAAACCTATGGATGTCTCCCTTTTTTCTTCTGTGCATTTCACTTGAGTATAGTATGAAAGCAAGCAAAGGTTAGTCTTGAAAAGATTTTGGAAGTGGAAAACAGATTGTAATGTTTTATTGTTAGTTCATAATGAGAGATTTCTGCAAGCATGATTTTCCCTTGAACTGCAATACAATGTTCTAGGGAGGCTGGTTCATTTTTCTCTCAGAAAGCAGCAGGAAGATTATGGGAAGAAAACAATTCTGGTTTTCAAATTCTCCAGCATGAGGGATTTGGGGAAAAGTTCAGCAGCAGAAGAAATACCAGAAGTTGGCACTCATAGCTTCAGCAGTTTAGCATACATAACACTGGCCCTGCAAAGGTACAGGAAGTGTTGCCAACTTCTATAGAGGTATTATACGAGATAACTGAGATTACTGATATCCTTCATAAAAGGCTAAGTGCCACATTAAAATGTTTGTGTAGGAATGATAATTACCTTTAAAAGGTTCTTGAAACGCTTTTTCAAAAAGTCTCAGAAAGCAGACAGCAAGTAAACCAGACAAGATATTTAAGATTTCTTATAAGACCTATATGAATAAATATAGCTGTAAATATGATGATTCTGTTAATAAGAGTGTATATCAATTTCAAATCTGTCATGTACTGAGTGGGACAAACATGTACCTTTAATAAATGCTAATGTGAAAACTAGTATTGTTTTACATAACACATGTTGCTTGCTGACGACAGCTTTTAGGTTTAATACTCAACACAAATAAAAATGCTTCTTCTACAACCACACAATTTATCTCAGAGGCAATATTTCACATTTGCAAAGTGTTTAAAAACCATTGATTCTTAAAGAACATCTCTGTAATTAACTAAAAGTTGTTTATCTTTGTTTTACAGAACTGAGGCAGAGAGGGAAAATTATTTGTCCAGGATATTCATAGTTAATCAATGATAGTTAATAAATTAAAAAATATATATTACTGTTCCTCTCTTACAATTCTAAAATAANAAAAGTCTCAGAAAGCAGACAGCAAGTAAACCAGACAAGATATTTAAGATTTCTTATAAGACCTATATGAATAAATATAGCTGTAAATATGATGATTCTGTTAATAAGAGTGTATATCAATTTCAAATCTGTCATGTACTGAGTGGGACAAACATGTACCTTTAATAAATGCTAATGTGAAAACTAGTATTGTTTTACATAACACATGTTGCTTGCTGACGACAGCTTTTAGGTTTAATACTCAACACAAATAAAAATGCTTCTTCTACAACCACACAATTTATCTCAGAGGCAATATTTCACATTTGCAAAGTGTTTAAAAACCATTGATTCTTAAAGAACATCTCTGTAATTAACTAAAAGTTGTTTATCTTTGTTTTACAGAACTGAGGCAGAGAGGGAAAATTATTTGTCCAGGATATTCATAGTTAATCAATGATAGTTAATAAATTAAAAAATATATATTACTGTTCCTCTCTTACAATTCTAAAATAAATGTACTATACTACCAGTATAATCATCATTAATACCAAACAAAACAACGAAAAAATACTGCTGATATACTAGAATTGAATCTGACAATATCTTCACATGCTCTTTCATGATAGAACACAATAAACCAACCTTGAGTAAATAGTTACTCCTGTTGGTATCATCACATGCCAATGCAGCAGCAAAAGTGAAATCTAGGGGGATATGTCTAAGTAAATAAAAAAATAGTGTCATGTAACACCAAATCCACATAAAAAAGCAGAGTCATACATAAAAGCTTTAGCTAGGAAAGCCTAAAACTCAAGACTGCCCATGTGTCCTAATCACTGATCTTCCTTTCTTCTTTTGAACATATTAAATATGTATTCTTCAATACACAAATACAGAGTTTCGACAGGGGATATGGCAAAGTACTCTTGCATGCAATGGCCTATGGCTTGGTGATTAGTAACTGCCAAATTATTCAGGTCCAGAAGAGAGCCACAAAAATGATCCGAGGGCTGGAGCACCTCTCCTACAAGGACAGGCTGAGAGAGTTGGGGCTGTTCAGCCTGGAGAAGAGAAGGCTGCAGGGAGACCGTATTGCGGCCTTTCACTACTTAAAGGGGGCCTATAGGAAAGATGGGGACAGTCTTTTTAGCAAGGCCTGTTGTGACAGGACAAGGGGCAATGGTTTTAAACTAAAGGAGGGTAGATTTAGGCTAGANCCTCACAGTAGCAAAGTGGTGACTGACATCCCAGTGAGGATGAAGGCAAAGTTACTGTGAGGGTCATTCTAATCATCTAAATAAGCTAGTTCCCTTTTTTTTTCAGTCTGTCTCCTTTGGGAAATTTTATTAAAAGGTGAAGTTGACAGATGGCCCTGCCTTACTTCTCCAAGTAACAAATGCTGTTTTATTGACCTTCTTATGACCAACGATTCAGGCTTGGCTGTCTCTAAAACAGGAAACAAATGGGATGTACTCTATTGAAATTCTTCACAATTTCTGAACTTCTAAAAGTGTAATTTCATACAGGATGCCCTTATTGCTTTTTTAAAAATTGTTGTCTGCAAATTGAATTTACTAATGATTTGCTTCTCTCACAATCCTTTAGGAAATCCCTGAAATGAGAAATAGATTATAAAGCAGGAAAAGAATGATCGTGAGGTACGGAAAATATCACCATATCACAGGTTCCTAGAGATATAAAAGACAGAAAAAATAATCTTCTTTACAGTCCTCAGGGTTGCCAAAGGAAAATGTTGAAGAGAACTCTCCTAGAATAAAGATCCAAGGAAGCCCCTTAGTCCTTTTGCTTGATATGTAACAACTCTGATTATGGAAACAGAGAGAAAGAGACACTAGATCAATCAAGCAACAGCTCATTGCACAACAGCAAAGGGATTTATTTTCCTGAAACTGCCTGTAAATAATCTACTAACATTAATGAACATTAAATATAATCACTGAGGAATAAAATACTCTCTAAAAAGAACTTTTGTCACAAGACAAGCCCAATTCAGAAACAAATAATTTCAATATATATTAGAACAAAACGATTTCAAGGTAGCTTCACCTTTACAGGCAGACTTTCCTGAATGCTACTGAGGTAGGTGATGTTTGACTTGATGTTTTGAATTAGACTCCATTTGTCATCAAGGCCATTTGTAATACCATAATCTCAGCAACAAAGAAAGGATTTATCTGGAATCAAGTAGTTTGCTGGTTAAAACTACATTTTTTTTGTGAGGCTTCATGTATTATTTCAATTACTAGGTCCTATATTTTAAATCTCTTAAAGATTTCTAGTGCATTTATTTCAAACTGCAAAAACAGGCAGTGTCAAGTGACAATCTTCAAAAGACTGAAGTAGTTTTTTTTCTTGAAATAAATTTAAATTATTTTTATTTTTTTAAGGTGAGGTGGCAAAATATTAATTATATTTTCATTCTTTACCAATTGTTACTACTAGCAAATGTGTAAGTGCTATTTTGGGAAGGAGAGCAAAGGAGACTAAATAAGCATATGGAAACCCATTTTCCTGAGGATGTATGTGCATGATTTTGCTTATATGTAGGACATAAGACATTTCATCTTGAAACTGATGTACAAACTTAAAACCCTTACATTTGCAGTATTTGAGATAGTACTTTCTTTCTTCTCTATTTATGCTTTTGTCATATTTACCATTAGGGAGTAAAGAAGAATGTTTCCTTTAAGCCCAATGAAGTCTTTTCTGGTTCATCTAAAAATTTGTATTCTTAGCATCTACCTCAAAGGAGTATCTGAAAGCACAGAATTGTTGCCATTCTTTCTCTCTCCAAATGGAAAACTAGCAGTTGAACTTCCAAAATAACAAAAGCAAATTTAAAATTCTCTCTAAATCCATCTCAAGTCTCAACTTTTAACTATGAATTTTGTATATTCAAAATTATAGCAGCTTATTGGCATCTATAGGATGTATCTGCATGACAAAGTTAGATTCCTTCCTACAAAAATTTAACAGACAGCTTATATTGTGATTGACAAACCTGATGAGTAAAAACTGCCAAAGGTACTCAAAATAAGCAATTCTGGGGTGGTTTCTGTAACACAGGGTGGAGCATGCAGAAATAACAAGGACTCAGTAGCACGTCTGCTCTAACACTCCCACCCAGGCACAGTTACCAGGTATACTCAGATGCTGGAAATCACTCAAGTTAACTGTAGATCAAAGGCACAGCTACAGAATTTCTTATACTAAATTAGAATTTCTCATGGAAAACCAAACCAAGCAAAACCAGAATGAACTCCCTCTAAAATAAAAGGTTACAGTAATATTATTAAATTAAAAAGACCTGAATAGGCCTAAATACCAGCACATGATCATTCACATTGTTTTTATCATAGTCCCAGGCATAGTTTTGACCCAAGCCAAACAGCAGTCTCCAAACTGTGTCTCCACACATCTCAGGGGTTAATACAGGCCAAGGAACATTTCCAGCAGGTACTTACAATGTGGTCACCCTGCTTTGGAGATGGAAGAGATCTTAGCTTTATGGAAGAAGCCATAGGGTACCAGCTGGTCTCAAAGCCAGAGAACAGCTTCAGAAACTGTTTTCTAGCACACTTTAATGTACTAATATAGTGGCAATCAGAGGTAATAAGAACCTTGAGGAATTATGAGACATAAAAGGAAAAGCGCTGGGATGCATTGCTTCCTCTTTGCAAGTCATCCTTTGTAAAACAACAAAGGTTATTTAATTAAAGCTTTGATGATCTTCACTGTCAATCTTTAACACAGCTTTTAGCCTTGATATTTGCTACTTCAGATTTTAAAAAGTTGACTGGCCAGCTTCCTTTCCTTTCAAAGTAAAAGGGATGAAAGAATCTGTAGCAAAATCATGCAAAAGAGATGGCTCTCTTGTAATCAAGAGCAACTCCATCCTGGATTTTTACATCAAAACAGTCATCTTAAGCTTCACTCAGAAATCAGCTGGAGCACAGAGAAGAGGAATAATGTGATTTTTATAAAACTTCTACTTAATTAACAAATTCACAATAGTTTTCAACACTTAAGAATTTTTCTTAAAGTACAGCATCTCAGTAGACTAGAATATGTTAAGCAAGGCTCGCAAGGCTTGCAAGACTTGAGAAAAGGGATGTGATTTTATAGCTGCAACTATGTTTTGCAAATGCCCTGAGCAGATCCTCCTTGATGTCTATATTCTTTCTATGTTCACTGGGACAGGACCTGGACACCACTTTGTGGGAGCTCTGCCTGCAAGACCTGACCTGTCAGCAAAACGGGAAATGACAGCAGCAAATACGCTGCCCCTTTGGCTGGTAATGCTGATGCTTTTGATGACCAGGGACATGCTACAGTACTTCTCAGTCAAGTGAGCAGATCCATCCAGGCAACCACAAAAAAACAACTAGACAGCTGGATAACTCTGCTGTTCTTTGAACCCCTGGACGATGACTGGCAGCAACAGCCTTCAGGAGAAACAGCCAGCTTGCAGGTACAATAAGCTTAAAGTCTAACCTCTTCTTCCACTTACCTGATTTAAGAAGATTTCATTGCCACCAAGCTGTTTTAGAATTACAATACACTGTGCTATTTTCCTCGTATCCTAATATATCACACAGCTTAGTGTGATAATTATGTGTGTTCCCAAAGTATGACTAGTTTAAAAGTGGAATTAACAGTGCTGTTAGTTCAGCAAAACAGTACATGGGAAAAAAAGCATGAAAAGTGTTTCCTTCACTTCTTAATTCATGATTAATATACATTTTGTGCTTTCATTTACCAAAGCACTGTAAAAGTGGATTACCATTGATATTCGTCCTAAATTGCTTTCCTCACTAATGATATAGTATATCGTGCATGATGAAGAAAAAGCATTCATGACAAAACAAAATACATCTAGGAACTAAAGCAAATTGTTTCATAGAAAACTGCAATATAACACACACAAAACATTCTCAGCTATGTAATTAACTATCTAATTGAAAGTCTCAGTCAAGAAACAAATTTGTTTTGCTATGTCTGTTGAAAAGAGAAACAAGTCCAAATGAATCCTTAAAACACAGTATGATATAGTACTGGTTGGTTCTACTTGATGAATATTCATCATAAATCAATAGCAGTAATCTTATTCATATACATTCAGTGCCATTGAATCCAATGAATACAATATTTCAGTGTAGGATCCACAGGATATTTTATGCAAGTATTCTAAATGAAACAGATCTGTTTCCTTTGCATTCTATCGAACCCCAGGAAAGATAGATAACTACGATCCATAAAGTAAGATTAGCTCTATTCAATACCGACAATTTTTCAAAACCACTGTCCAGAAGATTAATAACGAGATTATTCCAGCAGCATGACAAAACCAAAATACCAGATGCCAAGCTCTAAATAAGGACAGCAGCGTGCTTTCTGCATTACTGCTTCTGTTATTATTGATTCTTGTGAATGACAAACTACCACAGATTCGTTTATCTTCATTACATACGTGAACTTACAAAGCATTTATTAACATGCGTATCTGTGTGAATTGCTGAGTACCTTTTTAGTCATTCACAATTCTGCGCTCTGTACTGTTCAGGAAATCTGTCCATTTCCTACCCATTTTTAAAAGCAATTCCTCATATTTTGTGTATACAATATACAAGCTACATTTATCTACCAACTGTACAAAGCAGACAGCAAACATATTTGCATAGTTTTCTATGACTAAGCTAGCCAGTAAGTTTTTTCTTAAAAAAATGCTTTGTCAATTCCTGTGTTCCATCTTAAGCGAAGGTTGTTTATTTAAAGAATATAAAACTACAAAAATGCATCCTTAGTCTTCATGACATTACCTCCTTTTTAAACTGAATTGGAAATAAATTACAAAAGTGTACGTAAAAAAGAGAAAGATAAAATGGGAATTAGTCACTTTCTCAATAAAATTCTTATCTGGTTTACAAGCTACTAAGCCATTTTCACTTGAAATAACACTTCAGTTCACATCTGTGCCTTCTACTTCTGGAACTTAAATCTACCTATGTACCAGAGATACAGAAACCAGATGTTTTTGCTGGTTTTCATCTACATTTTCACTTTCTCCAAGAAAAAAATAATATGAATAGGTGCACTTACTTTCTTTATATTTGTGTCTAAATAGTTACATAGATACTGCCTGTCTTTTGAAAGTTGATTGCCTCAGTGTACTGATTAACGCTTACTAGAACATTTTTCAGTCAATATGTATTTGATTAGAATTGAGCAAAGAGTGTATAAACAATTTTAGGAAAACCCTCTTAGGCACTAAAAGGGTACTGAAATACTTTACAAAAAGCCATTTTGCAAAACCCCCCTCCACAGTATGTGTTTCATGTGGTGTCCTATTCAATCTGTATAAAAGTTAAGAAAATTTTATTCTAAATAAATAAATATGATCATTTAAAAAATTATTCTACATTTACTGACAAATATTACCCAAAGAAATTTTAATACTACTCTTCACAGAAACACTTATTTTATGCAAATATCTGTATTTACAATACTTACTATTTTGAAAGTGTTTTACTGTGTGAGGCACTTAAGCAACAAGGTATTACATATCTTACTAATCAGTAATAGTATACTTGCATATGTAATACACGAAGAAGCCCCTTCTGCAGACTTTATCCACATGGACATATTTTAGTTGTGTAAATAAGTCCCACTGAAGGGAGTTCAGATAAATAATGTTTAATATTGTAAGAATAGCAATACAAGGTTTAGAAGGAACATGGCAATTTTATTCAAGTATTAAATAAGCACCCTGTCACCTTAGAACCACAAAAACCTACCAAATCTATTCAGCACTTACCTAGGGATCTACAGACAGTCTGTTAGCACAGATAGTGTGCACTTGCAGCCCAGAAGGCCAACCGTATCCTGGGCTGCATCAAAAGAAGCGTGGCCCAGCAGGTCAAGGGAGGTGATTCTGCCCCTCTGCTCGGCTCTAGTGAGACCCTGCCTGGAGTACTGCGTCCAGCTCTGGAGCCCTCAGCACAAGAAGGACATGGAGCTGTTGGAGCGGGTCCAGAAGAGGGCCACAAAAATGATCCAAGGGCTGGAGCACCTCTCCTACGAGGACAGGCTGAGAGAGTTGGGGTTGTTCAGCCTGGAGAAGGCTGTGGGGAGACCTTATTGCGGCCTTTCACTACTTAAAGGGGGCCTATAGGAAAGATGGGGACGGTCTTTTTAGCAAGGCCTGTTGTGACAGGACAAGGGGTAATGGTTTTAAACTAAAGGAGGGGAGATTTAGGCTAGATATAAGGAAGAAATTTTTTACAATGAGGGTGGTGAAGCACTGGAACAGGTTGCCCAGAGAGGTAGTGGAGGCCCCATCCCTAGAAACCTTTAAGGTCAGGTTGGACAGGGCTCTGAGCAACCTGATCTAGTTGAAGATGTCCCTGCTCACTGCAGGGGGGTTGGACTAGATGACCTCTAAAGGTCCCTTCCAAGCCAAAGCATTCTATGATTCTATGATTCTATAATAAACAGGGTATTACTGATATATTGACTGGCCGCCTACTCCCTCTTATGAAACTTTTTAAGTCTTCTATCTCACTGTTTGTCACACCGAGACACCTAGGCCTTTGGCACAAATAGAAAACACAAATACCAAAAGCCTTTACAAATAATATAAATTTCATATCATAATTTAAATATATTGCTGCTAGCATACATCATATTTAAAATGCCATAATATTTGAGTAGCTTTAGACAATGGAAAGTAATTTGAAATCTTTCAGAGTATGAAGCTTGACAAAGTTGTTTCTTACTTATAGTACTGTGTTTTGGACTCATGGCTGCAGTCCCTCCAGGGGAGTACCTGCTGTTATGGGCTTATCCATGGCCACACACTTCGGGGTGTCCTGCTCCCTCTTGGACTCATCCACAGGTCACAGTACCTTCAACTCAAGTTCACACTGGAGTTCCAGCTTGTCCAGTACAGCAGCACAGAAAGAGCAGCGATGCTCTGGCCATCTGCCAGCCCAGGTGCATGGCCATTGCTGTTGTCAAAATGTACCCAGGCACAGCAGAGTAAGATGATAAGCAGTACAGTACAGCAAGTGGCGAAAGCAAAAAGCAGCCACTAACGAGCACAAGACTCTAATTTTACAGTAAGGCAAGGAAGCCCCATGCCAAGCACAGGAGCCTGCCAATTAATAGCTAAACAGCAATAACAGCTATAAATTCAAACTAGCACGTTCCAATCAAATCTGTTTTATCTCAAACCCTTCGAGCCCCATGTTGGGTGCCAAAAACCACTGTCATGGTTTAACCCCAGCCGGCAGCTAAGCACCACAGAGCTTGCTCATTCCCCCCTGGTGGGATGGGGGAGAGAATTGGAAGGGGAAAAGTGAGAAAACTCATGGGGTGAGATAAAGACAGTTTAATAAGTAAAGCAAAAGCCCCCCACGCAAGCAAAGCAAAACAAGGAATTCATCCACTACTTCCCATCAGCAGGCAGGTGTTCAGCCATCTCCAGGAAAGCAGGGCTCTGTCGTGCGTAACAGTTACTTGGGAAGACAAACACCATCACTCAGAACGTCCCCTGCTTCTTTCTTCTTCCCCCAGCTTCATATGCTGAGCATGACATCATATGGTATGGAATATCCCTTTGGTCAGTTGGGGTCAGCTGTCCTGGCTGTGTCCCCCTCCCAACTTCTTCTGCATCCCCAGCCTACTCGCTGGTGGGGTGGTGTGAGAAGCAGAAAAGGCCTTGACTCTGTGTAAGCACTGCTCAGCCATAACGAAAACATCCCTACATTATCAACACCGTTTTCAGCACAAATCCAAAACACAGCCCCATACTAGCTACTATGAAGAAAATTAACTCTATTCTAGCCAAAACAAGCACATTCTCCAACATATTAAATCTGCAGGCAGGTAGATGGAAGGATTTGGTTTTTCAAATACTATTCCTTTTTTCTTCTAATGATTGCACTGCTATCAAGTTATATTTTTAAAGTTTTTTAAAAATATTAGTTACCAAAATTATTAATCTATAGTGGCATGACTTCTGGTAGAGGGGCCATGTTGCTAATTTTTATTGAAGTCTCAGTGCTCTGAAAAAGGTAAGAGCTATGCAAGTATAACCAGACTTCATTTTTGTGAAGCATGGATTTTAATGCACGTAGTCTTCTTATTTCTGCTTAAGTTTAAACAAAGCTTTAAATTATCCCTTTGAAGCAAGCAAAACATAAGCACAGATTTAAGTTTTGCTGATTCAGCAGCTGTTCAACTGTGCGTAGTTTTCTCTGTTACAATCCTGATAATGATGTCTTTTTGCAAAGATAAAATAATTATGGTATTTACTGAATAAACAGTATGTAGAATACCAGTCATCCTGTATTATTACATGTCTCTAGTAATAAGAAGAACTACTGTACTGTGAAACTATCCTCCCCTTCTGTTTTCCTTACAAGAATAACACCGTAATTTTTTCAGTCACTGCACTGCAAAAGTGGTTTCACGTTGAAGGTTGAGTACTACTTTTTTTCTCCCAGCATAAAGGAGGATATGACAGTATATATGCTTGACTCTAAAGAGGGTGAGGGGAAGCAGACAAGCCAAGGGGAGCAGTTCTATATGTACATCTCCATCCAGATGCAGGCTGTTGATGAGAAATTGTGAGGGGAAAGTATGACCCTTTGCTTACTCAAATTCAGCTTAAACCTCTGGCTCCATCCACCCCCTGCTCCAGAAGGACCTAAAATTTCCCAAAGACCAGATAAACAAAATTAAGCATCTACTTGGAAATTTCTGTCATTTCATGTCTTATATTTGTCTATGTAAAGAATCCATTAAATAATTATTTTAAAAGAAAAATGGGACTAGGAAACAATGCACGTGTCTGCTCTGGTCAGTATAATAACTATTGCATATATTGAATGAGTTGACAGAACCTGTTTAAACTTTTCCTGGAGAAAGAGCATTTACTTACAGGATAGGTGTTTCAGGAAAGCACCTGTTGCAGATACTGCATAAATGCAACTGTAGTTACTAAAAAGCAAAACTAGATGAGCTTTGCTGGGCTATAGAAATATACTTCATTTAGGGAGGTCTATAACAATGGCTAAGTGGCATTTTAGGTGACCACAAATATTCTGATGAAATATTTCAGAGATAGAAATCACATTTAAAATCTGTGGCTCACTCTACTCATACCCAAGCTGTCATATTAATATGAATGGGCAGATGCAGGGGCTTTTTCAGGAAGATAACTTCTGTGTAGTTTGCAGTTTTCTTAAAAGTAGAACAGTTTGATTATCAAATGTGATTGAAGATACTTGTCATACTTCTAATGTAAGAGCTGTCTAGTGCTATGTTTGACATAATTTTATTAAATACTTTGTTTATTCAAGAGTAGCATTGAGAAATACTGTAGATTTACATTCTCAACTGTTTACCATTTCACTTAACAGTACTTAATATAATTTTGATGTTATTCAAGGAGGATGAGTGTTGCCCTTGAGTAAAATTCAAATCTAGATTACAATCCATTAAATTTACAGTAGCAGAAAAGAGTAAATATATGCTTTAGTAACGAATTTTATTATATGTTCTGTTTGTTTGAAAATGAAAAGAAAAAAGATTAACAGATTATTGAGTTAGCTGAACATCAAGATATTTTTCAGCTTTTTTTTTCTGCAGATAGTTGATATTTCATCTGCTATTTTTACTTTAAACTTACTGGAGATTTAAGGCATAACAGTCAAATACGGGGCCCAATATCACAAAGCTTATTTAATATTCAAGCTCCAAACTGTCAAAAAATATCTCCAAAATGAGATAACGAATTGAGAATTTATTTCACTTAATGTGGCTTTTGTTACCTTATTTTTGAGCAACTAAGCATTTTTTTCCCCAATGCATATGAGGAATGGCATTTTTCTGTTTTAAAAAATGAGAACTAGTAAGTTTCTAACATATCTATTTGATTCACAGAGTGAAGGCTTTAAGAAAAATACTAAATATCATTCAACTCACAACCCAGCCTATCTATAATAGGATTCAAAATATATTCTAATCACAGAGGAAATAATCACCCACTGGGATTCAGCTCTTGCCATCAGAAAGAATGCTTTTACAAGAATAGATTGCGCTGAGCCAATTATATCATACTGCATACTTAGCTCAGTTTCATATAGATTTTCACATTAAAATAAGCACTAGTTGCAGTGTCTTGATATATGCAGTCATTTGGTACTTCTTCATGGTACGTGCCACAGATTGTCAAGCACCGCATAGGCTTCTCAATTTGCTCGAGGTGCTGGCTTATAGCAAAATACCATAAAAGTAAGAAAGAGAAGTCAGTAATACTTTTATCTCAATACAAAACATTAAAGGTCATGAAATAGATATTGTCACTGATGCAAACCAGGAGAATCTCTCTGAACTTGATTTCCAAAAGAAAAGATGTCCTATGCTGCTTGCTAAACTGATGACTAGGAAAAGACAAAATCTATTTAAAATTTATGTCCTGCACAGTCAATCAAGTCATAAGCAATACTCTCTTTTTTTCAGGCAGAAAAGGAATTTTAAGGGCTTCACTGAACTATGAATTTCATTTTTCCTTGTCTTAGATATCCCAACAGGCTCCAGAATTGAACTATGCAGTAGAAAACAAATGCATATATATGAACATTCATCTGTCTTATGTGTTACAAATCTGAATCTCTGAGAGACTGAATAAATGGATTCTCTTTCAGCATCTCATTTTCCTTTCTAGCTTGGTTTGTATCACACATGGAATGTTCATTCACTTGTATTACAGCTCATATTTATTAGGCATTATGATTAATACTTTTTAAAAAATATCAGTATATCAGAAAGAGTTTGAAATGTTTGGGAAAAAAACTTTTTGAAAGGATCACACGTATTTCTCTCTAACAGTAAAAAAAGGAAGACATACCTGTTGAATGAAACAGTTTTACCAAAATAAAAGTTGGGTGGTGTTTGGCAGATTGAGTTAACACTTACAGTTAATACCAAATAGAAAGATATCCAGTTCCAAATATGATGCTCAGCCAGATTTGTTCAGCCTTTACTTAGAAGTTACATTTCATACTGTGATTACAAGGAGAATGTAATCATTGCATCAACGTCATCGGAAACAGAAGAAAGATGTAGTGTAGAGTGAAGAGTTTACTAAAGAAAAATTAAGAAAAACTTTGAATAGCTCATTTAAGGTCATAATTTTTAGAAGATATAGTGATGAAACTAGTATTTTAACTAGAGCACTAATTCTGATTATAGTTAAAAGACTGTAACTTCACAGAAATTAGAATAAAATCTGGTTTGAATGGAAGACAATCAGCCCACCATAGATTTGGCTTTCCATTCATTTGTTGCTACCAAAGTACAGCTTAAATATCACACTTTAATCCAATAATGATTTAAATAGAATATGACATTTAAAAAAGCAAGGCAATATATATTTAAAGGGAGAACCTCTAGAAATGTATAAGTGTTTAATAAAGTGGGATAAATAGTTAAGTATGCTGCATTAATACTGATTTATTGAAAACTTCACCAACTAAAGTACTATGGCAGTATCAATGCATTGGTTTCTTTTGTACTCCTTATGAAAAAGACAGTGGGAATAGGATGGGCTTATGAAAGAAAAAATCAGCAACCTAAAAATTTTATTAAATCATGTTTGAAGAGTTATTTTACTGTAAATACTTTATGTCAGCTAAGTCTTTCCTTACATATGGAATGTCTATCTATGCAACGGGGGCCAAGGGGAGGAGAGTGCTGCTGTGGCACACTCCCTCCAGTGCTCCTGGGAAGAGGACTCTTCGCAGACCTGAGAAAACAGTTTCACCGCCATCCTAGGATGGTGGACCAACTACTTATGAACAGTTGAACAGCAGTTTAATCTGGTTGGCATCTGAAAATAGTTTGTATGCTTTAGGACTGCTCCAAAAGGTAAAGAAAAGCTCCATATGTGTGGGCAATAGGGAGAGTCACCTCAGAAGTGCACTTCAGATCCAAACTAAAATGTTCACATGCAAATTAAATACCTTTTTCAAAACAAAGTGGTATTTAATCTTAATATAGCATAGAAGATAAAAAGAAGACAAACTAATATATTTTTTAAATATCTGATTTCTTTTTCTACTATGACCCTCCCAAGCACAACAAAAATGGTTAGTGGACCTCACTGAAAAGAGGTATTGGATTTTCAATAGATTTCAGATTGATACGCTTTACCTTTACAGATTATTTAATAGGGGTTAACAGAGGTCTTTCTAGTGTCTGCAATCTCCACAACTATTCACAAGTCCTCTTGAAACTATGTGCTTTGTGACCAAGAGCAATTAGACACATCACGAACTTTGTAAGTCTCTAATACCTCTCAAAGTACACAAGCATCCTTACAAGTACGTTAGAAACATAGAATCATAGAATGATTCCTCCAGGAATGATGACTCAACCACTTCCCTGGGCAGCTTGTTCCAATACTTGACAACCCTTTCCGTGAAGAAGTTTTTCCTAACATCTAATCTAAACCTCCCCTGGAACAACTTGAGGCCATTTCCTTTCATCCTATCACTTGTTACTTGGGAGAAGAGACCAACACCCACCTCGCTACAACCTC
>VYZW01026720.1:6077-33044 GCA_013401315.1 Balaeniceps rex
ACAGGAAGAAATAGAATAAAAAGGTAGCATTGCTCTGGGACCCATCTTAAAAACACTTTTTCATGTGCCTAGATTTTCACACATGAGTTTCACGCCCTCTGAGGCCTCTTGAGCTATTGGTATGCATAAGTTAAGCTCATACAGATGTATTTGGAAGAAGAGGCAGTTTCTCAAGAACAAATCATCTTTTCTGCATCAGTAGGAAAGCGACTGATAGCCCTCCAGTGTGCTTTAGATTTCATACTCCGTTTGTAACAAGAGCTCCATAACACTCCCCATTACAACACAAACAACAACACAATCATTTAGTTCTGCAATCTGAGAGGGACAACGGCTATTTCAACATTCCCAAGGGGTGTTCAAATGCCTTATCGATCAATTGATTAATAAATGTCAGCGGTCAGGGGAGAGAGAAGCTCTGCTGCAAAAATAGCTGTCAGAAGAGCCCCTAAGTGCGTGAGCTATTAGGAGCGAAAAAATTAATCTGACAGAAAAATAGAGCAGTGATTGTTTTACATTAAATGTGAGAGAATGCATGATTTGGGTTTCCAAAACTTGTCGGATATAATAATGAGAGATAGAAACTTCATTTCTGGAATAAAGATGTTTAGGCACATATTTTGATAGGCCACATATGAAAGTTTGGAATTTATTAACTTTTCATACAAAAGCTGCTTTGAGTTATTTCTACTGAAAGTTAGCAACCGATGCTCTAATCATGCTTAAGAATCATTTTGGTTTTAACAAACAAGCCTGAATACTTTTCCTAGTTAACTTCTAAATTGTTATTTTTGGCACATGTAAGGGTAATTTTAGTCTGTGTGTTTTTCCAAGTTTGATTGTTGGTGCTTTCTCCTAAAGATTTCATTGAAATGCAGTTGTGATGTGGAACATGCATTCCTGAAATACTCGCTGCTGTTTATTATTAGCTTTTGTTTTCAGATAAGGGGCATCATTATCATATTTAAGATTCATTTGACAGGAGGCCTTCACGTGTGTTGGAAAGGTTGTCTTTGTAGCACTATTGCGGTAAGGGTACAAATGAGGGACTGGGAGGCAGATGCTTATCTATATGAAAACTCCTTACTCACCTGAGCTGCTTAACTACAGACAACTGAGCTATAAAAGTGAGTACATCTGTACAATCCCTTTACTTTCAGCACAGTGTTTGTCTGTGTGTAATGATCGCTCACCTGAATTTGTGAGATTGTTCCTATGGATACCTGAAAGATTAACGTCCCACTAATCTCATGGATTGAGGCTTCATTCGAAGAATTCCCTTCATCCCCTTCCTGCACGGGAATCTACATTCCCAGTAGATCTGAAGGACAGACACAATGTGATGAGAGGTGTTACTGACTTCTAGCACAGGTGGGGTGACCATACCTGATTAAATGATTTATTCAGACTCACACAGGAAAGCTGTGAATGAGGATTTGAACTGAATCTCCTCAGCTGCCAGTCTCACCTCATGTGACAAAATCATCCCACTGTTGTCACATCGGCTGTGCTGGTAAAGCATCTCTTTCACCCATAAAAAAGATGTAACCATTGCCACATTTGAACTAGCATCATAGCAGAAACAAGATCTCTCTAATAACTTCCTAGATGTCTTACAAGTGCGTAACCAAGATTCTAATTACAGTCATGATAAGGAAAACAGATTTTTTATGTTGCAGACTGAATGAAGTACTATGGAATTCCCTATTTAACTTATTAGCTAATTTAGTTCTTCATCTGGCTTCACTAGTTAAGAGCACATACACTTATACACATAAAGGGATAAAAGAAATTGGTGCCAACCTTTGTTTAAATAGCTTGGTATCTCTGAAATCTAGGCAGCATGTCCCAGACCCCAGCTGAGCAACCTGATGCTTCATTGGACATACTCGCATAATACGAACAGCTTTCCTCTATGTTGCACACTAGTTCACATATTTTAATAAAAATTGGTTCTGTTATTTCAAGACTTTCTTGGAGATGGCCCTTAAAATGTCCTTGGCTCCCAAATAGATAAATAAACTTTGGAGACAAGATGATCATCATCAGACTAATTTGCTGTTGTCCAAACCCGAAATATACTTTCATTGATGGGTTTGTAAAAGGCATTCAGAAAAAAATCAGTCCTTTTAATTAGCCTGGGGTAAGGTGAACAGATGTCCTGGTTTATCACAGTGCCTTTTACAGCAAATTATCTCGTTGATACTGTCTTAAGCAGAGCATCCAGGAAGCTGAAATAAAGCATTTGATTTTTCAGAAATGCAGTCTGTGTTCATTTGCATGCACACGATTATTTTGCATAGGAGCACCACCATGCTCTGTCACATTAACTTCCATCTCACGGCAGCTAGGAAAATGAAGAATTATTCCTAATCTAGACAAATTCCTAGATGGCCAGAGGTAGGAGAAAGTATGATAGCACAGAGCAGTGGTATTTTATGGCTAGATACATGCTTATACACTACCTAAGCTACAAAAAATAGTAAATTATGTCATTGGTGATGACCTTCAAAGTCTTCTTACTTGCACTTCTGTTATTTTGAGTCAAACTTTTTAATTAACCAATAATCTACAGAAAAAATCAGAATAGTTCAGTTGAATTGTTTCCTGTACAATTTAAAAACATTTAATCTTGATTTTACGTTTTTTGTATAAGTTGACATTTCAAAAGTTAAATTTATGGTGATTTTTATTTTAAAAACAACAGACAATGGTAATGTTTTAATTCTCTTCTACCTGACCTCATCCTCCCACCATCCCAAAAGAAAGAAAATCTAAATCAGGAGAGTGACGAAGCTTGGCATAATTTCTTTTATACTGACTTGTGACTTTTTATTAACAAATACGGTTCCTCAGAAGTTGTATGGGGCTGGCCCGGGCTTCCAGCTGAGGAACTTGGTGTGGTAGCTAGCTCAGAAACCCCTGACTCTTTCAACAACCTGAAGGCATTCCTTTGAAATATTACTTTACCTTGCTCATGTACCAGGCAAAACTTCTTCCCTAATCCTAGTCCTGGCACGAGAGCCCTACTACTCAAGAGCTACAGATTGGCCACTGCTGGCCTGGCAGGATGAGAACCTGCTCTCAGCTCAAACCTTTCTGCAGCTGAAAGAATATTACAGAACACAAAGAGGGTAAATGTAGTACAAAGTCATTACTTTTTTTTTAAAGATGTATTAAATAAAATAAATTTACAAATTCCTTTTTATATATTGAGCAAGAGTTTATGACAACAATTTTGCTTATTGCATGGCATCAAAATGAGCTGCACATATCACTTCAAAAGCTGATGATTTCTGTATTATTGTTATTATTAATGAGGTCACTTAACAACGTGTGTCTGTGAGAGGTTGTGCACAAAAACCTATTCCCAATCTACAAGCTAAAAAACAATCACCGAAGTTAAAACATGCCTAACACTGTTCTTTTTAAAATATATATAAAACAATGCCATATTATCTGTGGAAGCCACTTTTTGATATGAAACACTGTATTCTAGATCCTCCAGTGGGGTAGATAAGCACAGCACCAGGGAAACAATCAGTTTACACAAATGAGCATCCATAGCCAAAGAGAGGGTAGAGTAGTGTTGTTGGGATTTCTGAAGTAACAACAGAGCTGATCGAATAGTTCAGCATGGATAATGTTCATTACAAGCATTGGAGCGTTGTCCAAAATATCTTCTAAGATATTTACTAAAGAATTTCAGTGCAAAATCTAAACCCTAAAAATGTTATGGTTAAAAGTAAAGGTCTGATCCAGTTTCCCTACTTTTTCATCCTTTGGACTGCTAACCTGCCCTATATGTTCCAGTATTTATAGCTAGGATTGTCCAGGATGCATATATTACTGTTACTGCTTCATTAATACATGTTAGAGTAGGAAGATAATGAACAACAGAGCATTAAGAACTGCATGTTCTCAAATTAAGATTGCACTATTTGTACATTTTAGAGAAAGAATGTTTTCTATATTTCATTTTTCCCAGTTCACTTTCCCAGCTTAGTTTCTCGGAAATTGCTAGCAGGTTTTCTCAGATGTTCACGGCTTGTTTATGAGGTCTCACACGATCTCTGAAGTTCATAAACCACCACGATTTGCCAACATTTTTGTAAATTCCTGGCCACAGTCCAAACACAACCAATGAATAAATTGATCTGGAAGAAAAAATAAAATATCTGAGCAAGCTAAAATGCTCATCTTGTTCTTTTTTTTAATTGTTCTTTTAAAAGTAAATCCTAGTTATGTTTTATTATTTGACTCTAGCTATTTCTAAAGAATTTAATTATCTATCATTCAGAGAACTCTCAGTCCTTTTGTAAACTCTTCTCAGGAGCTTTAGTGTATAAAATGGTAAGAAAACTTTCCAATTCTGGATCATACTGCATGCATTCCTGTAGTCTGTGTGTTTCTCTTTATGTGAACACTGTGCAAGGATTCTTGGTATTTTCATATAAAATATGCATCTTTAAAAACATTATATAAATAGTTATATCCATAGGTGTAGGTAAATGTATTGAAGGACGGAGGTGGGAATACCACTTATGATTAATGTCACCTATTCTAAGACTTCATTTTTATTTGCTTATAGCTTGAACAGGTTTCAATGCCTAAAGCCAAGATTTTCCATGTCAGATGTCATCAGAAGCCTGAAAATTTTAAGAAAAAAAATGAACCAAAGCAGCTCAGACATCTGTGAGAAGGTGGTTAAAGGAAAACACGTATCAGCAAAATGAGCATTTGTCCTTCTTCAATAAATTTGAGTGACCTTTTCTTTGAAGAGGTCTGACACCTGTTTTGGAGCATGGTAAGGAGATTTGGAGGATGGCTGTATATGTGCTAAAGTTCTTTTTTTCCAAATATCAGAATTTGATCATGTTATTATCTTCCCTGGGAAGATTTAAAATTATTAAAATTAAAATAAATATTAGACTAAAATAATACTCTAATGAGAGTGGTTCATATACCCTTAGTGTAAGGGGAATACTAAACAAAAACATACTGCATCATGAAGTTTCATCCCTGCTGCTAAAGGAAATTGCACAATACAGATAATAGATGCAAGAAATTCTGCACTGAAACGAATCAGACTCTTGGCTGCAGCTCTTCTACTGGAGAGCACCCGTAGGACACACCCCTCCCGGCCTTAGAAACCTTCTCCTATTTCCAGTTTGAACTTACTAGCAGTCATTTTATACCCATTTCTTCTTGTGCCAAGACTGTTCTTCAGTTGTTCCTCTGCCCCTCTTTGGCTGTGTTTGCTCAGAGCAAGCACGTCCTCTCTCAGCCTTTGTTTCTGATCGGAAATAAGCCATGGGTCTCTCCCATGATCACGTTGGTAGCCTCTCTGTGAACATGATGCAGAGGAACAGAGGTAACTGTGCACAACAACCCAGATGAAGTATTCAAAAAACTTTGTAGAAATGTTGTAAAGTTTCCTTGTTTCTGCTAGAAACACCTTTCCTGAGGTCACATTCGTCTTTTCCTTAGCCCTTCAAGTTGCTTGTTCATAGATGACTCTCTAATCAGCTGATGGAGAAAAATCTTCCTCCACATTTGCCATTTTCAGCTGATAAGTACCTGTCTGATAGAGTGTCGTGGTTTAGCCCCTGCTGGCAACCAAGCACCACACAGCTGCTCACTCACCCTTCCCCCCGCAGTGGGATGGGGGAGAGAATCAGAGAGGCAAAAGTAAGAAAACTCGTGGGTTGAGATAATAACAGTTTAATAATTTAATAATAATAATAATAATAATAATAATAATAATAATATTGCAATGAAAAGGAGAACAACAAGAGAGAGAGAAACAAAACCCAGGGGAAAAAAAACAAGTGATGCAACCGCTCACCACCCGCCGACCGACGCCCAGCCAGTCCCTGAGCAGCAATCGCTGCCCCCTGGCCAACTCCCCCCAGTTTATATACTGAGCATGACATCATATGGTATGGAATAGCCCTTTGGTCAGTTTGGGTCAGCTGTCCTGGCTGTGCCCCCTCCCAGTTTCTTGTGCACCTGGCAGAGCATGGGAAGCTGAAAAAGTCCTTGACTGGTGTAAGCACTACCTAGCAACAACTAAAACATCAGTGTGTTATCAACATGATTCTCATACTAAATCCAAATCACAGCACTATGCCAGCTACTAGGAAGAAAATTAACTCTATCCCAGCCAAAACCAGGACATAGAGAAATCTTCATAAACCCTTCAGACTAGATAATTTGTACTATTACATTTCATCTCATTTTTATTTCTACAGTTCTCATTGTTATTCCGTTCATCCTGTTCTCCTTCAGTTTTGATAAGAACTCCCAAATTTTAGTTACAAGCAACTTTTGTTTACAAGTAACTTTCATTTAGTATCAGCAAAGTTAATTAAACTGTTTTAATTAATTAAAAATCATGAAGACCATTTTAAGATCATTCTCTGAGGAAGACTATGGCCTAACAAGGCTGTCTGTAATCAGCTTAGTTCTAGCAAGTTTTTCCCAACTTACTTTTTTTTTCTCTAGTGCCAATTGCCTCCAATTTGCATAGTTTTGTGCATTAGCATTGTATTAGTCTAACTAAATAAGATCTACTGCATTAATCTTGTCTAAAAATGAAGTTGCCTGGTAATCTAGGCAATTAATCTCCTTGTAAACTCATGTTGCATTTAAATCACCTTCCATTTGGCTTCCCATTTCTGCAGTTCTTTAAAATGCCTTCCAAAATCTATATGCTACTGAGATCACACAAAAATTGCCCTTTTTTTACTTTATGTTTGTGCATTTCCAGTTATCCCATTTAATAGATTCAGTTACTGTCCTTCTTACTGGACCCATAATTTAATATTCCACTCCCTTCTATATTCTGAAATGGAGATTGTTTCCTTCTATACGGGTATATTTACTGAGGGTTTTTTCATATCTCAAATAAAACAATTTCCACATCTATTCCTCCATTCTAGTTATCCATTAACCTCTCCCTCATGCTCAACATTATCTTTATTAAAATCTGAGAAAAAAAATTAATCTAATTCTCAGAACAACTTTGACAAAAATGTTACTGATATCCATAAGAAAATTTGGACAAGTATAAGTTAAATTCTGAAAGAAGTCAATCTGACTTATTATTTTACATTGAAGCCATGCAAAAATATTTAGTTTTTCAGAGCTTTCCAAGTGAAACCAGAGAGTTTCAACTGAGAAACATATTTGGGAGATTTATTTGAGTCCAAAAGTCCAAAACAGAGCTTGAGAAACAACAGAGGAAGTGAAAAGAAAGAGAACTAGTATCAGGTCAGTCTGGATGTCATCAGTTTTGGTTTTGGCATTAAGT
The DNA here is from genome assembly GCA_013401315.1 of Balaeniceps rex. Lineage (NCBI taxonomy): Eukaryota > Metazoa > Chordata > Aves > Pelecaniformes > Balaenicipitidae > Balaeniceps > Balaeniceps rex. The sequence continues at coordinate 13,393 of VYZW01026720.1, forward strand.
TTACTACCCACATCCAAAAACATCAACATTTGAAAGCATTATTCAATGCAGACTGGTGGAGCATCTGTTCCCTTGTAGGTGTAATTTCCATCACTTTCAGCCAAGATCCTTTTCATCTTTGCTTGCCCAATCACCACTTCTGGTCTTGGACCAAAACGTTTAAGTCACAGTCCTGTTGGTTCTCCAGATAATGGTGAATTGACATTCCCTTCACTTTGCGAATGGTACAGGTGCAGTTTCTTGTACCACCTTTTACACTACAAGCTAACTGCTGGTATCACCAGTGACTCTTAAATCACCCTTCATTTTGAGGTATCCAGTCTTTCTCTAACAGTATACCAATTTAAGCAGAGCTAATAAGCACAGGTCTCTACAGGCAGAAAACAATCCCTATCCACTACTCTGAATCACAGATGAAGGACCTGGAGCTGGACCTGTGGAGGGAACCAAATGGGTATAGGAAATGCTGACAAGAGACTTGAGCCACTCTCCTACACTTAGGTGTCTATCTGTAGTCAGGGGTGGAAGCCGGAGGAATCAGATCATAAACTCATCCTGATTAAAAGTAATATTTACTTATGTACAAGTATGCTGGCACTGAGAGCGTGTACCCAAGGAGTGGGAATGGAGCATTTTAACCACTTACTAACCTAAATTTGCATTCTGGTGCCCAGATGCCCATCCCACGGCATGCTTAAATTTATTGGCATTTGCTAAATACAGCAAGGGCACAGGACCATTAGCTTTTAATTAATAGATTTACTAATGTTAAGACCTACAGAATACTTCACAATCATGATCTACTGTTGCAGGTTATCTGAAGGAAGATTTTCCCCTTATTTATCTTGTTATAACAGAGACTTTAACTTGGTTTCTAAATCCCCTAGGAAAAAAACAATCTAATTTCTTGACCCTATCATCAAAACTATTCATATATGTTTGAGGGCCATGAAACACATGCCCTGTACCTCAGAGAGCCAGGAGGAGAGACCCATTGCCACCACAGGATGCAGCTGAGGTGAGGTACTGCTGTGTCCCATGGCAGCCTCATCAGGGATACTAGTTATCCAGCAACGCCATGCTAGCACTACCCTCTAGTCATGCTGGGGCTCTGTGTGCACCAGCAGGGATGAAATTTCTACCTCCCCCAGCCCTTATTGAGAAAAGTTTCCACAAAGACGTGAAGACTTGGAGGGCAGAAGAAAACCCAGTGGCCTCCCAAGCTTATTTTTTCTGGGTCACATCATATATTCTGGCACACAGGTTGTTGCAAACTGTTTGCATGCCACATGCAGTTCAAGCCACAACCTGGTTTCCCTGATGTCATATATCAGCAAAATTGTCAGTTATTACTTGTGTCAGCAATAACAGCATAAGACAGACAAGTCTTCAATAATACATAGCAATCATCCATAATTTAAATGAGGCCATCTACAAAATAATACTGCTAAGTCCTGTATACATCTGAATTGACAAAGGAAGAGACCATAGTAATTCATTACAAATCTGCCAGGAATCCCTGGGTAAGTCACCAGCATGAACAACCACTAAGGTATCCAAAAAGCAGAACCGGCTGTAACCCATCCTTTTGTTTGAGAGGAGAGTGGCTCATGCTCTAGAACAGCCTTCACACCTTGGGAAAGTTATAAAGTTTCTCAGATTCTTGGCTATATATATAAAAGCAGAATTTGGTTTGCTAAGACTGCCTTCAAGTCTCAACCTGTGAGAATAGACACATTTAAATCATTGGAGAGCTAAGTTGCAAGCTAAAAGCACACTGGTTCTATATTTGTGCCTGAAGTACACAAATATCTTCAGTGTACAAATCAAGACACAACTGACTGAAGAGAACACTGAGACTGTTATGAAAGGTCATGGGAAGAAACGGTCCCAGCTTATTGGCCACCTAATCAATGGTGGTTTTTTTCCTGCATGCATCACTGTAAACAAGTCTTTAAGGAGGGTTGATACAGGGGACAGTAACTGGGCACATATTTTACAGAAGGATCTTGGAATCCAAAAGAGGTTGAATTTCACTGGTGTTTGCCGTCACATCCTTTGCCATCAGAGTTGCAAAACATTTTCAGGAAATTTGAAATATATAGCACAGAAGAAAGGAAACTGCGTCTGGGAAAAGAGTTTAGAAATGAAAACGTCTTACAAATTGTCAGCTCAGACTAAAGGGCTTGGAGACCATAACAGTAGGAATCCTGAAAGAACTATGTTTCCATAAAAATGCTATACAACAGATTTAAGCTATAAAGAAACATTTAGAAATGTGGTGTATCTGTTCCAAGGAAAGGTATAAACAGGTTCTTCCAAGGTAACTTCCCACTTACTCAGCACTCTGGAGAGGATTCACTTGGTAAATACATCCTTTTAAGTATTAGTTTCTGATTAAAGTCTCACACACATTTTGCACATGAAAGAAAAGAAGTGATTTCTAATTCTGAAAGTATTTGAAGTATCTGAAGTTTTTTGTAAAGGTACAATAATAACAGTCCATAAGCAGCACATCAGCATTTGTGACTAATCTACAAATTCAGCTGGCGCATAAATTGACAAGAAATGTCATCAATGTAAATTAATGTTTTCAACCCATTAGAAAAGAGCACCAGCTTCATGTTACAACTGAAAGAATGGCTCCGTTTTGGAAAGTCATTCACTATCATGCTATAGACAATGACCCCTGTCAAAAGATTTAACAAAGTTCACAGGTCAATGCAGTGGGAGGACCTCTGCTGTCCCGACTCTTAGTAATAATCTAATCATGCAGAAAAAGTTTTAAGTGTTGATAATTTAGTGAATGAAATTCATGCCTTTTGACCCTGAATGAAGAGACAAGGGAGATTCATCTTGTCTTCAATTAAGTTTAAAGCTATTTTTAAACACTTTATCTGAGCCAAGAGTCACAGGATCCCAGTACTTGTAATGCAGTTTTTAAGCTGTGTCATAAATTAAATCTGCAGATACTGGGTGTTGGGAAAACTTTTTCACACAACAGCCGTGAAATCCTGATCCTGCTGAAGTCAATGGGAGAGCTGCCATTTCTTCAACAGGGCCTGGATTTCAGCCATATTGTTTAAAGTCTCTGAGCGCTGTCTTGGCTACGCTACCCACATGTTGTTCCCGATGAGTTCACTGGCAGAAAAAAAATACTACGTAAATGCTGAATATCACAGCTGAAGAAGGAAAAATATCACGATCTGAAGAATATGTCTGACTTCAGTTATGAAATTTCTAAGGTGCAAAAATCATTTCATTAGGTTAAATTAATTGATTTGATCATCAGCACTGAAACCATTGTCAGCTTGTGTTAAGATGCTATGTAAGGGTTCAATAGCACCCTAAATGTAAGGAGCCACATGGGTTAGTAGTGTGTCTGCATAGCAGAAAACTATAAAGCTAATTCACTCTGTGAATTGCATAGATCAGAATAAGACCCAGAAATTTCCACCCAAAAAATCTGGGATAAAGATGACCTAAACCCAGAGAGAGCCTATCTGAAATTTCACTAAAGACTATATAGTTAATGTTGTCCATACATGTTCTTTTCTTTGTGTAGTGAGATGAAGGGGCTATGCTGTATGTATGCAAAGCCATGACCAAGACTTTTGCAGACTTCAGACCACTTTGCTCTATGGGTCAGAGCTGCGAGGAGCAGTGCTGTGTCCCTGAAACACCATAGCAAGGCCATAGCAAGGGGGCAAGAGAAGTGAATAATGTCCCCATCTTGCTGCCTTTGAGCCTGCAAGCAAAAGGAGACAACTAGTAGGCAACAGGGACCAGAATATCTCTCTGAGATTTTCCCCATAGCTTAGATAAACTTGGTCCAGCAAAAATTGCCTTTGTGATTGAGCTTGTTTGGTTCTTAGGGGTGTTTTTACTCTACCAGCATTTCTATGCTAACTGGTTTACTCCACCACAGCTGCATCTGCAGAAAAGAGCTCTGCCTGCCCGGTGATTTTGTGTTCCTGTACAGCAAAGTGTAGTCAAAGTCTTACACACATGCTCATTTTAAACACCTCCCCAGATTCAGTGGAACTATACATCTATGCAAAATTAAATACTTACGTCAAGTTTTTGCAGAACAGAGCCTAAAGGTAGAAGAAAAGCTTATACTGGAAATAGCTGTGACATAAATTGTTTATATTTTGCCTTTAGCTAAAGTAGTGTCTCTCTATTATCATTATCTTTTCATCTTAACATTCTACCATTGAAGGCTTAGGGTAGCATACCTATTAATTACATTATTACATTATTCTGTGGTTCTGAGTACGGCCCAGGTTTGCCCTGCTAGAACTCACAGCCCTCCAGCTACCATCGTCCTTCCAGCCATCACATTCAGCACGCCGTCAGTCTGTCTGTCCTGCCCATCGTCACCCGCTGTGTCACTGGGCACAGTGAGCCTACTGTCTCCAGACATTGAAAAATGATGAGGTCTCACTCATACTATTCCTTCCCCGAAACCAGCAAGCATCCCTGGGCCAAAGCCGGCCACATGTTAGCTGTTAGCGCAGGCTGCTTATAAATAACCTGTTAATAGCTGTACAGTTTTTCCTGGGCTAGAGATTCTGCTTTCTGCTTTGATAGGAGCATGTTTTTGTTTGGGGAGGGCTCCTCAAGTACATGTTGGTATCTACCAGCTGAGCCAAACTAAATCGAGCTTGCGACGTGTGCGTGTGTGTGTGCCTGTGTGCAACAGGCAGCAGCAGTTTAAAGCCCCAGTCTGGCACACCCTGTTCAGATCATTTTCCCCTTGAAGTCTGCCTCCTCTTCGTATCCTGTCCTCTTTATTTCTCACACGGAAAAGAATGTCTTCCTGACTCAATTTCCTACAGAGGAAATTAATTAGAAGTGGCTGTTGGTTCCCCCTGGAGTGTATGTAACACGAAAGAAACTCTGAATGTAACATTAAAGACCAAAAAGGCCAGAATTTTGAAGGCTTTTTGATACCTGTTTTTAAGAGTACTAACACAGACACATCCGATCTTGCCCCATAAAAATTGGGGGGGGCTGCACTGGAAGGGGCCATACTGTCAGCTCCCCAAAGCACATCTATAGGGGTATGGTGCACTCTGCAGCAGTGTCCTGAGTGCGGCTGGGGGAGCACAGCTGGGGTCTACATCTTTCACCCCTTCCCCAAGCAATGCCTCCAGCGCAGTGGGGCAAGGAGCTTCGAGCAGCACCCCTGGCTGTGAGGAAGTCATTGCCTTCGGGCAGCGCGAGGCTGACCCGGGTGGCTGTACACATCAAATCAAAGGCCTCCACGGGATCATTTCCAAAACCATTTCCAGCACGGGCCTTTCTGAGAGCATAGACTAGGCTGCATCAAGCACCACATGCAAGCATTAGGCCCTGAAAACTTATAGATGTGTAACTTCTTCACCAATGTTTCCCAGTGGGCTGCATCATCCTGGGGCGGTGCACTGCCTGTCAGGACAGTTACCCTTCCATCCTGCTTTGGGAGGAGACAATTTGGGTACGGCTGTTCCTCAGGGGCTGAAACAACTTGAGCGCCAAGAGCTGCCAGCAGGAAGCCATAGCCAGAGGAGCCCCACTCAATGTTGCTGGCCACACAGCCAGGAGCCAGTGCTGCCATGGAGACGCAGCTTTGGGAGGGCTTTTTTGGTTTGTGCAAGCGGAGCAGGGCACTGTGTCGTATGGAGCAGTAAGTGCTCCTGGCTTTTTAGGATTAAGATGCTTAACAAGACAGCGCCTGCCCCTGTGGTAAGCACCCTGCCTACCCCACAGCCCCGTGGGCACACCAACCTGTCCCCCACCCCAGGCTGCTCTGCTTTTGCACCAGCATCGCTGCCTTGGTAGCCATGTCGCAGGAGGGGCAGAAAAGCTGGCACCCCCGAGGTCTAAAGGCAAAGGGAGAGCAGCCAGGCTTGTCTGGGTGCCAGCACAACTCAGAAATGAGTCACCAGGCACCTGTCGCTTGCACTGGGGTGAACAGGAGTGGCATCCCTGCATCACCTCTTCATCAAGAATAACCTCTCTCTCACTGGCGAGATGCTCCTCCTCCTGAATATATCAGGCTTCTAGCAAAGAGCTCCTCAGCAAAAGTTATGAAACATACCCTGGCCTTCAGGCTCCTCCCTGGGCTCCGTCATTAGGCAGTGACAAGCAACTCATTAAGAAATATTCTGTATTTTTTCTGTAGGTTCCTGTCTTGGCACTTGTAAGATTACAGCATGTGACAGAGCGGATGGGCGTTAGCCTTTTCAGCCTGACAGCTACGCGTACAGATTACTGCTTGAGCCACAGGGCATCTTCCGAAAGAAATCATCCTCGCAGAGCATGATAGATGGACAGAAACTTGAAATATCTGTGAAGGCTATAAAAATCCCATGTTAGGAGCCCGTTCAGAGTGAAGAAACACAGCGTCCATGAGACAGTGATCTATAGGGGCTGCCCTCTACATGCTGCTCTGGCATGGTGAGCCAGGGTTCAGCTGTCCCTCTCCACACTTACTTGTTTCTTTTCATTAGTGTGACTGAGACAAACTGGAAACAACAAGTGGAAGTTTATTCTGTCTTTTGCTGTAGCCCAGGCAAATTCAAAACGCCAACTGATTTCAAAGGAGACTTTCCTTTTTCTAGGAAAACTCTACTGGCCTTCCATATAATACACTTATTATTAAAAAAAAAATTGGTCACAGCTGTGGGAGCTTGATAGATGTCTGCCATGTAGATTCCTACTGCCCTTCCATATTTTTAGCGCTTTAAAATATGTTTGCCATCTGTTCCTGCCACAGCATTAAAAAGAATCACAGTGACTCCTTACGCAGAGGCCTTAGGATGGAAGTTGAATGGAGCCCACTAGATCACAAGTGACATGATGCCAAGTACAGTGAATATAATGAGCGCGTGGCCAGATTTTTAAAGAGCGCTGTTTGTAACCCTCTTCCCTCCAGTGCTAAGGGTCATTTATATACATGTGTCAGTACAAAAAAAAGCCTCTAAGTACCGGGCTCAGGATGCAAACAGTTGAAGCAACTGGTGAAAAGGCCTGAAGTTCAATGCTGTGTTTTACCCTATTACACACATCTCAATTTCTAACCAGTCAATAGGCAAAACGACGGAAAACAGATCAGAAACAGAGGATATGTATTATGGCAAAGTAAAAATGAACTTGTATCCTGAGAGGAATTTTTCCTTCCCCCCAGCTCCGTAGAGGATAACAGCTGATAACTCATTAGGTTGTTGCCAAAAGCGCTGCGCTGAGCTAATGTAGATGAAGTGGCTTTCTGTCTCCTCCAACTTAAATACCTTGCTCCTGGCCAAAATATTTGTTATTACTCAAAGATGAGGTTCTCAATTTCCTTTTGATTCGTAACATACAGGCAATCATCTGCTTCCATTTTTTAATTGTTCTCATTTCTCATTTTGTTGGAAAACTGGCTCTCAGCCGGATCCTTAAAGATCCCTCAATGATGACAAACAAGTAACAGTGAAGTGAAAGCAGATGACCTCTTTCCATTATCTAAACAGTATTAGATGGCAGATGAATGCTATTTTCTTTGGGGTTTTTTTTGGTTTTTTCTACTGCTAGGTGCAACTACATTTTCAGGTAGGTCAACAACATTGAACAAACTTGCTTAACACAGAGGGTGCCTTTAGTCTTCCCCCGTATTGTCTTCCCAGAGTTACATATTAGCATTTCCATCCATTTTAACTGCCCATATTTTTAAACATCCGCCACTCCCTCTTGTAGGCTGGATGATGAAGCATGCAATCATGCTGTTCCGTTCTGGGCACACTGCAAAGAATTCCTCCCTAATTTGCCATTAATGTGAATGTAGAGTGATTATGATCACGGCACTGAAGCTTCATTGTGGGAACTAGACAAAGATGAGAATCAGACTCAGAACCAAGATATTTCAAGCCAAAACCTACCCTCCACAGTTAATTTTGCTGTTCCAAGAGGTGATAAGCTCTTAAAGGTTCAGGGACTGTGCTGCATTGTTCCTCACACTGTGCACAAATGTGTGTGTGTGGTTTTTTTTTTCTTATGCAAACATACAGGAACCATGGGAAACAGAGACTTGCTATTTGTCTGATTCTTTAATATCTTCTCACACTCTTCTCACACCACAGAAACACAGAAATATCGCATCTTACCATAACAGTGTATCTACCACAATAAAAGAAGAACTGGTTGCCCAATTCCATCTCTCTTAAGACCAATGTAAAATCCATTGTAAGCAAGGCCATTAGGTTTTACCACTGAGGGCCAGGAGGCTTGGGTATGACTCCAAGGCCAAGACCCTCAACTGATAGCGACAGAATCATAGAATATTAACTAGCTCTCCAGATTTTAATAGAACTATATCATTACCAGCAATTTTTTTCTCCAGTCCTAATTCTCTCAGATGCTTTTTGGACAACATGCATTATAATCACATAATATACAATATATCTACTTCATTCATTATTTATTTGATGTTTTATCAACCGCTTTGTATATACTGTGGAAAACACTCCCAAGGCCAGTTCCCTGTGTTTGAAGCCTTGCAAATACCCATCCCATGTTTGGAGACATCTTGAACGTGACTCCACATTTCAACCATCCCTTCCTGGATGTTTAAACTACTCTGACACTGCACTGGAAGCATAAGGCCATGGAGAATCTTAAAAGGTCTCTGGAAAGTTTGTTGATGAGAAACTCTTGATCTCAATCATCTCTTCAAATATGAGGTTTGAGGAATGTAAAAGTACTGAGTAAATCTTCTGCTTAAAGCCGCAGACCGAGAAATGCATTCATCCTCCAAAACTCACTGGCACAGTGCAATATTGCATCACTTCTGACCACAGACTGCACTCTGTGCTATCACTGAGTCCTAACCACCCAGCAGTGCACGCAATTCATTCCACAGATAATTTTCCCACATAATGCCAGTATTTTTTTAAAGTTGTTCACAAGCTATTTCCTAATTTGCATCTTCATAGTTCCATGTTTAAAAAAAAAAGTTTGGTAACGTTATCTTTCATGTCTGCCAGAAGTCACAAAGTCCTTTAACACACAGACTGAGATTGTGGAAGTTGGCAGATGAGCTGACATGCTTTGTTCTCCTGTATCACTCACAGAACTGAGGTATCCGTTCTTACTCTTGCTCCATGTCACTGCCCAGATCTTGCTCATCATAGATGAGCCAACCAGTATACCTTTCTTATGACAAAACTGAGCAATTCCGCTGCCATAAGTCAAAGACTTATGTTCAGCAAATCAGTGATGTTTGTGAGATGGCTTAGAGTCTATTTTTTTGGGAGGATAACCTTCCTAACATGTTTAATTCCTCCATTTTGCTGAATGAACCAGCCATTTATTTTTAATGCTTTTTTAAGTGGTCTTTTCCTGGTGGTCAACAGAGGGGAAGTATGAGTCCAAGTAGTGTGCAATCATATCATTATTTCAGTACTCCCCTGCGTATGGGAATTGTGGTTGTGCCAGATTTTATATGGACAGAAAACAAAATTCATGCAACCATATGCTAGACATGAAATGGTTTGAACTGAGTGCTGGGCCTGTGATACGAATACTTACGCTGATGGACAAGTCCTTTTCTCTGCATGCTTTATTTGCTAACATGGAGTCCCATTTGCAAGGGCATCCTTGTGTAAGGGTTTTTTTCTCCCAGGTGTTTACTATCAGCTCCTCCAGATTTTTTGCTAGAAGTTTTACTCTGGTGCAAAACATCACTTAATAGAAATGTAGACTTCTTTATTTGGGAAAATGGAGGAAAAACCTGAAAACAGAAACAGAGGCTAGTTTCACAGCTGTCTATGGTTTGTATGAATCTGAAAGACATTTCCCTGCAAAATATCACTACTGAATCACTCTCAATAAATTATATGTAGCTTGATTTATTCTTTCAGTGTCAGGCAACTTGTTGAGTGGAGTCTCATCTGTCCAGGAAGACTTTCACATTTCTGCAATTACTTAAGCCTTATTTAAATCAACAGTATCAAAAAAGGTGGTTGATTGTCATTGGGCAAACCTTGATAAATTTTATCTTTTTGCAGAGAATAATCTCTTGCACACCATTCCTATACATTTTTGTTCTTTACAGAATGATGCAGCACACCTATGAGAACAACTAATCTTTTCATTGGTATTTGAAGATCTGTTTCTTGGTTTTGTCATTACTATGTTAAAGGTTATTAAAATGCATACTGGTAGCAATGAGTTATTGCTGTAAAGTCACCCTCCTACCATCCATTCCCCTTTATAGAGAGGAGTGAGAACAAAACCTGCTCTCTGTTATGCAGATACGGCCTTTATCCAAACAGCTCACCCAGCTGAAGCATCTGGTTGCTGCCTGCACTAAATTTCATTTTACAGGCCAGATGCCTGATAATTAATAAATCAAATCTTCACTAAATCTTTCAGCTGATTTTTCATCTTTTTCTGAAAATTAAGCTCTTTAATTCTGAAGTTCATTCAAGGCATTAAAATGGAGAACTTGCCATTTCTAATTCATACTCCAGCAGGTTTTTAATCAGCCATGAATGGCAGTGAGGAGCCAGTGCTAGAAGCAGACTTTGTGCACAACATTTGCTGTTCTTTTTTGGATGAGGTCTTCTACAGATGCTCCAGAAGTGATTGCCCAGAGTTTCATTAGAGGCAGCAGATTTACAGGCATGGTTGTCCTCTCACTTCTGCTGAAGACACCAAGAGAACAGACACCTTCCACTTCTGCTGTCAGCACAGGGCGAGTTTTCATTTACTCCATCTGCTTCAAAAACCCCCAACCTATTACACGCATCAGTGTGTGAGTTTACAATCATCAAAGAGTTTTCTGAACTGTTCTCTCTTCCCTGCCTTATTCCCTGCCTCCACACCCCAGCTATAGAGTACTGTACCTTGCAATGTGCATGCAGGTACATGAGCATGACAAGCGGGAGATGAATGAAAAAGCTGCTACCCCAAAGTAAGGCTAGAGAGAGGGATGTGGAAACCTGTATTCCTTTCACTGGTTCAGAGGAGAGGAGGGTTATTAATGCTCTGAAGTGCATTGAGGACACCACTTGTTCCTGTTACTATTGGGAATCGCTTACGTTTTCCCCTGGTTTTGTAAAGCACCTCTCACAGTGGCAACTTCCAAGTCTTTGCCGGTTCAGGTACTGTCTCACTCCCAATGTCAATGATAGAAATCCTGTCTGTGACTACGTGGATGCTGCCATGCCCAGCCTTCATGCTAGATTTCTTATCTTGGTATTTTGAAACTTTAAATAGGTCCTCGTAGACCTAACAAATATTTTCCCTTGGTGTGGGTGATAGCCTTTTTTAGAACAGAAATAAATCTATCCGCAGGTCTAAACCTGAGTTCATGCTTAAATACTTTTCTGGGCCAGGTTCTGATCAACCTTTGCAGAAAATTCTGCTAAAAGGTAACAGGCAGCAACAATAAAATCCATTAATAACTTTTGATTAATTTTATAACTTTTTATTTTTGAACAATGTCTACCAAAACCAGTCAGTTTCATCTTCTTAGGCTTAACTAGGAAAACATTTTACATTTTTAGCTGATATGCTCAAGTGCAAAATCCATGTCTGCCGAAAATACCCCATGTATCAGGTCTGCTCATCTGTAAAGTGTGGAGTTATTACCTTTTCATTTACCTCTGACATATATTTCCATGGTCAGAACTCATCTAAATACTTGTTAGTTAGACTGGTTTTGAGCACCTATTCATACCAAGATGCAAGTAGACAGGTCTGTGACCATGCTTCCCACTCTGAAGCAGGAGCTGAACAAGAGCAGAACAAAAACGCAGTGCTTAACGAATAGAGATCTGCTCCATAACAATACTCTACAGTGATGCAGAATGTACAGCTACCACTAATAGCAGCAACCAAGCGCAAATAGACTCATCTGGGAGATGTGAATAAAATTATAGATTCAAACACCTTTCCTCCACTGTGGGGGTTGGGACACTTAGCAAATATAACAATTTATAAAATTGTGAGAAGAAAACTGCAATGTATAACATGTGACACTATTTCAATAGTTTTAAAGGAAGCTTGCTCAAACGGAGCCTTTGAAAGCTACTGTGGAAGCAGGGGGGTGGGAAGAGAGCGCCTGGAGATTGCAGATGGGAAATCTGACGCTCAGGTTTAAAAGTGAACAGTGTCCGGTGTCTATAATAGCTACAAATGAAGGCAATCAATACTATGTACGAAATACCACTGTAATGCTCTATAGTCTTAGATATCGCTAAATGAATACAGATGGCATGTCTTCATCTGAAGTACTTTGATCAGATGGAATATAACATAGATTTTTGTCCCTAACAAAGCTCGACTCAAAACAAGACACGAAATGGAATGGGCCAGAAGGTCGTGTTAACCTTGTGGTTTTATAGCAAAGTGCAGTGGGAGACAAAAATGGCCCAATGTTTAGAAGTTTTGCACATGGGTAGAGCCAGAAAGTCTGGCTGCTATCTGTTATCCTAGCATTAGCAGGCAAAGGAAGAAGCGGTAATGGGGGTTTAAGGCAAGGATTGGTAACCTAATATTAGTGAACCAATACGTCTGTCACTTTTCTGTTCATTAGTTTGATCAAGCTGTCAAAACTTTAGGAGACTGAATGATGGAAATAAATCTAGCAATTCCCATTTAACAGCCAGCACTACTTCTATCTGTGTACAGTCTGCTCTAGCATTCCCCACCAGTGTGGGACCGTAGTAGTGTGTCAGATGCTGCAGCATTTCATACACAGGCCGTGACAGGCTGTTGAATGCTTTGAAGATGGCAGGAAAAGACTGATCAGTTGGTTATATGTTATGGTAGGGAAAATATTGAGAATTCAGATATATCTTCTGATAACATCAGTAAGTTTAATAGAAACATTTCCGTTCAATGCAAACTATAGCAATAACACAGCTGCTTCAATTTCATATCATTTTACAAACATCAGTGGATGCACTTTCCCAGCAGCCTTTCGGGAGAAATCAGAGACGTATTTATGGCTTTTTGGCAAACAGAAGCAGAAAGATTCATTTTGCCAAAGACAGCAGCCTGCATTTGAGCTTATGGCACTCCCCTCTTTTGTACCAATCAAACAGTGAAGTGCCTGGCAGAGCCAGCTGCCTGCTTGCAGGCACACGGCTGGGGCTCTGGAGACTCCTCAGATCCTAACGTTCATTTCTAAATCAGGATACTCTACAAATGGAAATGATTATTCCAAATGAGAAGCCAGCCATCACCAGAGGATATCTGTACCATCACCTATGGCTGTGATACTCAGGTCTGCCATGTGTATCAGACACTATTCCTGTCCCTAAGTGGGATCGAGCAAGGGATTTCTGTAGAAATACCATCATTAGTCTCCTGTGAAAATCAGTCCCCTGCCCTCCATATCTTGATGACCTTTGAAAACACTTCTTCCCTATTTTTTGTGGAAACCCATAGATGACAACAAGCATTGCTGCTTCCACAGAGTGTCATTATCACTGCTACAATAAACAATCTTTATGGCCTCAAGCTAACTGTAATATTTCAAAGTTAAAGAGCCCAAATCAATACTTTTATTATCTGCACTATAAATTATCCATTAATGGAAGCTCATTAGGAAAGGCACCGTCTTTTTCTGCCTGCTCCTCCGAGTGTTGCTCTGGGCTCACAACGGGCATTCAGGCTGTACGGCTTTATGGAGAATGCTTTCCTTAGGAATGGCCAGGAAGCCTGCTGGTTCAGGGCTTCGAAAAGCAAGAAAGGAAGAAAGCAAGGGAGCAGCCGGAGCTCTTTTCCTCTTTCCTTTAGGCACAGCGGGAAGATAAGAAACAGGTCATGGCAGACTACTCACCTGCTTTGTAAGCTTCTAGCAGGAATGAAGCTGATGGGAACATTTCTCTTTGAAAAGGAGAGAGTGCACCGGGAGCACATTCTTCCTCCTCGTTCAGACAAGAAGTACTTAACTAAGTTGCCCCCAAGAAGCAGAATTTGGAGCTTGAAATCCACAAAGTGGTCACCACAGCTAGATTAAAATACCAGAGGATATTTAATTCTGCTGATTTTACTGAATCCTTTCTCAGATCTCTGAGGTACCCACTAATTCCACCAGAAAAGGAAACAATAGCCAAAGTTGGTAGATTTGAGTATCAGATGACTTTTTATGCACATTGAGCTAATTAAGGTAAAAGGGGAAGTAGAATACCTTAACCAGCTATTTTCCTAACATAAGGAACCCCAATATTTTATCCACATTCATAATTTAGCTGAATTAAAAAAAAAATTTACATTAAAGTTTATTGGGATTAAACTAGTTTATTTAGAAAAGAAAAATAAATCCAGAATATAATGATGTTAGTTCAAACCACAGTATTGAAGGGAGCCTTTGCTTCCTGAAGCCCTCTTTACATTGGCACATTAGTTTGAGAGTTCAAACCCTTCATAGTTCTGACACATTCAAGAAAACTGGAAACTAGTAATATCATGCAACCATATAATCGGGTATTTTGCGTTGCCTTCGCCTGTGCTTGAACCCATCACAAAGCTGGGAAAGTGACAGGAAAACTCACTTCAAGTTATGTTGCCTGGTTAAGACACAATGAGAAAATGTGGGAGCAGACATTTTTCGCCATCCATGTGCTGCCCAGACAGCTCACAAATGTGCAAGTTCATGGTCTGTAAAAATGTTCCTAACAAGCATTTGTATTTGGTTTGGGGTTTTTTTCCAACTTGCTATCCATGTATGTGCCTTTTAACATATTTCTGATGAAGGAGAAACTGGAGAAAGTAGCTGCAATACAATATGAAAGGCTTCTTTAACACCTAGAGCATCCCAAAGGATAGGTTTCTAGGACTGTTGAAAGGAGCAGCACAGCAATGGAGACGTTCCTCCAGAGCAGAGGGCCCTGGCCCCTTCAGAGCCGGCACAGGCTCCAGAGACAGGGTCACCTGAGCTTCCAGAAAGCCACAAGCTCCAAAAGACTCAGAGAAGCACAACAAAGGTATTTATAAGTGTTCAACATTTGATTGCAAGTCAGATGGAGCATGTTTGTCTCAGCTGCTCTCCTTGGAGAAAGGGGTATGATTCTATGCTCCTGCATAGGTTGAAGACCTGCCCCAAGGACAGACAAAACTACAGCTACACAAGTCCCCAGACTCTGTTCTTCTTTATATAAAAAGTAATTGATGGGGGTGGGGGATCAACTTCTTTTTTTTCCTTATGATATTAATAAAATGTTTTACTTTCATAAACTGCTGCATCATCCAAGACAACTCAGCCTTTTTAAAAGTCTTCTAATTCTCAGCAAACCCATCAGCCTAGACTTGATGCCAAATGGCCTGACTGTATCTAGAGGTAGATTTCCTAACTATGACATGACAAATCCATAATTTGTTTTATTTATATTGTCACGGAGCTTACAGTTATGTTCTTCGTGCCAAGCAAAGAAAGAAACAAAGGTGCCACAGAAGATTTTCATTTGGATGTGGAAAATACAGCTGAATCACCTTCTGAAATTGAGTTTCTAAGACAACAATTTCTTGGTTTATGTCAGTGACATACCAAACTTTCAATCTCAGTTTTCTTGACTGAAGCAAGTGTTTCTCAGGAAAAAAAAAGTGCTAAAATACATTTTTTCTTTCTGCAGAAATCCAGGTTGAATGGAAAAATACTTGACGTCATTCACCCTGAACTTCCTCATTTCACTTGTATCAAAAACAAAAAGGAATTACAGATCCCTCTCCTCTTATTTATAGTGAAAACTCACTTTTTTGAGGGATAATACAGGGAATAATAAATTGGTTTCAAACTGTTTAACATTTTCACCTAGAAATCACTGTGTCATTGAACAGCATCTATTTTGGTCTTCTCTTTTCAACATTTTGACCTCACTTTCTAACTTGCAGGTTGCCCACATGTGCTCCTGCTTTTTTTTCCTCCCATGTAGCTCCATAACTGCACACCATATCCTGAATCACTGGTTGTGTAGGTGGCCATGGCGACACACAGCCAAGCATTGGGGTGAGCTGTTACTGCATCCTACACATGCAGGAGTGGTAATTCCTTCCAAAATACTCAAAACAATGTTGTGTGTGTTTTTCATGTAAAATTTCATACCTCAGCTTTCAACAATCAGGCCAAATCTAAGACAAACTCTTGGAGTGAAAGGTAACATGACTGTTCTGCTGTGCCTGGCCTCTCCATTTCTGTTTTACCAATTCCCTTTTAATAAACCTGTCAATATCAATGTATTTTAGACAGATAATTAATCCTCATACAATTGTCAACTGGAATTGTTTTGTTACCCCAAAGCAGTGAGCCTTACACTCAATACCGTAACTAAGGTAAATACTTAGAATCATAGAATAGTTTGAGTTGGAAGGGACCTTTAAAGTTCATCTAGTCCAACCCCCCACCTTCTTGACCAGTATTAACCCAATCCAAGAACGAAAGCTGTTAATATGATGCTTAAGAAACCAAGGGACATGTCATTAAATTCAGGGACAAACAATCTGCAGTTGCTGAAAGCAACCAAAATATTCAATATTCGCTCTATTCTAGCTGTTCGAACTTGCCTTTTTGGTTCCTCTCTCTAACCTGTTTGTCATCATATCTTCCAACAAGTTTAGATCAAAGGCACTTGGAAGCAAACACAGTCACTTTGTGGTACATTTGTGCAATTAAGGGATTTTTCACACCACATATTCAGACTGAAGTCAGGAAGGTAGGATACGCAGAGGTCCAAGGTATTTAGAAAGCTTGTCCCCAGTGACTGAGGGGCACTTCAGAGGACTGCCATGGGGTGCCTAATCACCTGCGGACAGGCAGGTGAGGAGCTGAGCAATTTGTCCTCTTCCCTCACAGCGGACAGCGAGTCAACAACGAAGCCAGAACTTGCCTCCAGCCTTTCACCTCTGGAGCTCTCTGCCAGCCACCAAAGTCATACCTTTCTTCCTGGTAACACAGAAAGTCTTCAGTGTATTCAGTGTTCATATTTACTATGGGTAAAGAAAAACGACTGGGAGGTAAAACCCCTCAGATTTGTTTCTTACATCCAAACTTGCTCTTTCATCCTCTGTCTATACGTCTACTACACACTTGGTGACAACAAGTTGAATATGGACTTTATGGGAACCTGAGGCAGTGAGGCTATAAATGCCGCTGGGGCACTTTGAGTAAGTCAGGTTAAGAGCTAAGGGTGCTCAGCACCTTTGCAGGGGTCTCAGTATGCTGCAAAATTTAGCCTTCTCATTTTTAATTTCAAAATATTCTTAGCAGCATCTGTGCTTCGCACCTCAGTTTTACTGTTATTCTGCAGCCTCAGAATGTTTCATATTTTGGGTATCTGTGTGCTGATCTGTCAGCTCCCTTTCTACTTGCTTTTATATTTCCTTTCCTTGGTGGTGGTATTTCATCATTTCTCTCCTATCATTTCTCTCCTATCATTTCCTTTGGTTCTGAATGGGCTTAAAGTTCACAGGTGTATCAGTATGATCAAAAAATGTGGGTCTAGCTACCATCTCCCCAGCAGCAATGTTTCCTCTGCAGCTGACCACCCAAACTGGACCTTCATTGCTCTCCTATGGCACTCCAGTCACGCACTGAATTTGCTTGCACTGTAGGAAATTCATATATGTTTAAGTCCAGCTATTTCAGAATCAATCTATACCTTCAGGTGTCATGAGAGGCACTCTGGGGAAACGAATGCTGAGACTCATCATGAGTGCTTGTGGGAGCCAAGTTTTCTATTTGCATTCATAAATCTTCACTGGCATACATAACTATGGGCTCAAAGTTACATTACTTACCTGAGCAATTACCACTGATGAGCACAGTTCCCATGAAGAATTATTGTGTGCATGTGGACTGAACACAACGCATGAACCAAAAACCTCCAAACACTGTTTATTTAGATGGGAATAGCAGATTTCTTACAAGAATATTGAGGAAATCATGGTCTCTTTCTAGACATTCCTCTTAAAGGAAAAAGATGATAAACTCTCTTAAGTTATTTGCGCATTGCTGTCTGTTACAATTGGAAGTACATCAAGAGGACATTGTGGTAAAAGTACATTACATCTTCATTCCATAATTCAAACCTACAGAAGCAGAGCCAGGGGGGGAAAATTTTCTATCATGCACTGCTAAATTGTATAAACTTGGTATTAATCACAATAAAAGGGAACACTATAAAAGGGAAAGTAGTAAGGGCAGCTACAAGTTTCGTCAATCCACAAGCCTTGACTATTTTATTACTTCCTTAGCATAACACAGTAAGAAGTATATATTTCATTCACTGCTGCTACTGCTATTATGGTCAGCATTACAGATGGGAGGTCTGTCATTGAGAGAAGTTGATGAAGGTGATAAAATATCAGTCTTGGCTGACAAATCTGAGAAAAAACTGACTTCTTATTGAACAACTCTGGTAATAGCTTGACTCGTCTATCCCCAATGAAAAACTAGCACCAGGAAAAGCTGCTAGGTGGATAAGAACACAATAATTTGAGACATAGACTATAACCTTTGTTAAGAACATACTATCTCATGTTCCTTCATGCTCTTATCTTCTCCTTGACTCAAAGTGCGACATAGTGAGAGGCCAGAGCAATGTCAGCTGAAATGTGCACTATGCAGACCATCACAGACTCTCAGCTTTCTGGTGAATAATAAATCACAGCAAAAGGTAGATGAGAGAGGATGGGGAATCCAAATGAAGAGTATTCTCCTGTTTTCATGAAAAGCAAAAAAGCTACCTAAAAATGACAAACATAAGGATGAGGGTGGGCTGGGGATTAAGGCACAGCTTGTTATTCACTGGGCTTGTTTCAACTCCTAGTTTTGGCAGAAATTTGGTTTGTTCCCCACCCCTCTACAGATTAAGGAAAACACACTATTTGTTTCACTTACTTATATCGACAGCAATGAGCAGTAAAATCTGGTTTATACTGTGAGCACAAAGCCACACAATGGATCCCTTGGGCTGGCTAGTGCCTTTAGATATGCTATAATACAAATACATTGCTGCGCTTTAAAAAAAAAAAAAAGGCAATCTCTTCTATTCAACTGTGGGGGAAAAAAAACAAAAACAAAAACAAAACTCAGCAACAGTAGCTGTTGTTTGAAACGTATTCTGGGAGCAATAGCAGGCCTGCAACCATTTTGCTATTATTTTTTGAGTTATTTGTAAGTGTTATTTTCATTGTACAAAGAACAAAATATTAAGAGAAAGATAGATAGAAGTGGTGCCTGCCACCAAGCTATCACTTCATTGACATCCCCACAAAAGACAAATTAACCAAACAAAACACACTTTATTGTGGTAGGTTGAGTTTTGAGTCAATTTTCCAGTTGAAACACTTGTATGGAAGCAACTATTGGCCTGCCTCAGAAGGCGCAGTCCAGTGCACACAGAGGGAGGGTGAGCTCGACAGGACTAACAGGGCTGCACTGAACAGGCTGAGAGCAAAACCAAGGAATCCTGTAAACTGCACTCTGCTTCCAGCATTGGGACACGAAAGAACTTTTTCTAGGAAGCTTGACTGGGAGTCGATGTGGAGAGCATCTAATGGCTTTAAGACACAGGAAGAGCAGAGCAACACAAAAATGAACATTTAGTCGGTGGATAAATGGGTGAACCAGATTACACAGAAAGAAAGATAGAGGGAAAAAATAATCTAAGTCATAGCAA
>VYZW01026721.1:2534-38074 GCA_013401315.1 Balaeniceps rex
GGTACCTTTTTTTTTTTTCTTTTTCCAGTCCACATCAGGAGTAAACTAAGTTGTTGTTTTGTCAACAAATGCATCTTTCTATTCTTCCTGTGCTGGCTGTTTAGGGTTTTTGAGGGAGCATTGCAGAACCACAGGAAACAGGGTGGAAGGACTCCAGGAAGTTCCTCCAGGGCTGTTATCTGTGACCAATTTAATGAGGACTCCAGCAAATAGGATCAGCCAGGTAATCTTGAAATGGAGGGCTGGAAAGACACCTGGTATCCATCCTGAATGCTCACAACAGGGCTTTTAGTCTGTTCCGGGAGTAATCCAAGCTGAGAGGCCGTTCCACTCACTGAGCTGCTCTTTACTTTGACTGTTAAACAGGCTCTTCTCTTTGCTGTAGCACTTGTGGTTTTTGTGGTCGTCTTCTTTTTATTTGAAAGTGTTAGAACACATTAAAGTCCAACTCTGTCTTGACATCTAATTCCCACTGGACACAGGATCTTGTACCCTATTACTGACCTGCCCTGTAGGGAGAATTGCAGAGACAGTGTAATAAACCAAGGAGGTCTCTTGCCAGCCAGGCAATAGACTGACGAGTTACCAAGGCCAAGTAGAGAATGAGGCTGTTCTGTGTGATCCAGTTTGTGATATTTCTCATTTCTTCAGATAGAGCAGAGACTGCAGAGAGTGACCATATAACCACATTAGTCAGTGACGTCCTCTTTGCTCTCCGAAGTTTGTTGTTAAGGGAACTGAAGAGGTACTGTTTTTGTGCCTAAGAGCCAAAAAATTAGATTAAAGCCAGAGGCTTGTTTCTAAAAGTTCACCAAGGTCCTTTTCTTTTGCTATGTGTCTCTGTTTCCCGTAAACGGGCAGGAGGCTAACTGGTATATCCTTAAGGTTGTATTCCCATTTGAAATGGTTCTTCATTAAGGGTTGGCTGTCTGGTGGGTCTTTGCTATAATGTTTTGTTGTTGTTGTGGTGGTGGTAGTGGTGGTGGTGGCTTTTTACATTTTCATTTTAATCATCTGAGAGTGACCCCCAAGGTTTGGGTGGACTTCCCACTACCTCTGCACATATCAGAGAGCATTTCCTTGCCTGATCTGTGTGAAAGGAGCTCTCATGCAAGCCAGCACAGCTTCAATAGGGATATTCTCTTTTGTTCTTCTGATTCTCTAGGGACTATGCTCCCTCTGTCCATCTGTCCTTGCTGGGAGCTGGGAGGCTCCTTAGTTGGGAAGATGGTTTTCATGTGCTTTCATCTCAGGTTGCGTTCATTAGCAAGAATCTTTCAAATGTAATTTGGTGTAAGCAGCTGAAGCATGCTTTTTCTTCTGTTTCTTGCCTGTGTTTCTATGAACTTGTGTAGCCACATTGTTTATTTTATATGTAGTAAATAATTATAAACATATTTATATTGTGTAACATACAATGCAAATATTCATGTGGCTTTTGTATTGGCCTGTCTGAAGTTAATAAATGCTTCAAGGTAACTGGTTAACACAAGTTAACTTCATCCAAAGAATCAGTAACTTATACAATGCGGATACTGGGATATCTTAATGGTTACCCAGGGTCCCCAGCATGTTCTTCAGAGATTTCAAGTAGTGGCAGGCTGTGCCCTGCTGGTGTCAGAAAAAAGTCTCTCTCCAATAGGCAAGGTTGCATGAAGCAAACTTGAGCAGGGAGGGGGTGAAGAGGGCTGTCATACCAGGAAAAGAGGATATCCACCCATGTGAAGGTTTTTACTTGGTGTTTAGATTGGCTGTCCTAAAGTCCGATGAGTTCCACACCTGTGGTAATAATGCACTTTCTGTCTTCCAGTTGTGAGGAAAGAAAAGCAGTGGTTTGTCCTTGCTCAGGATGTTCTCGACACTCTTCTACAATGGGGATCATTTTGGCTCTTGGGTTCAAGCTTGCTACATGTTCAGCTTTAATAAAGACTTTGAGTGTCACCTTTCATATCTTGAATGGTGTGAAAAGTCAGCTCCTGGCACTATGGAAATATTACAAGTGACGTCTTCATTTTCAGAGTTTGCCAATACTGCTACCTCCAAAACTGCTCAGCACTTTTTTTTTTTTTAATGTATCTGTGACCCTGGAACTCATTTAAAGTCTAAAAGTAATAAATCTGAACACCTAAGCTGCATGAGAAGAAGAGGCATCAGTTGAAAATACATTCTTTGACCTCTAATATCCCCTGCTACTTTCTTTTGTAATAAAGACGTATTTTTCTCAGTGAAATATGTTCTTCTTGGCAACTTTGAATCTGAACATAATGGAAAGGAAATATTCTTTGGTTTTACCTTGGTAATTTTTTGCTCATCTCAAGCCCTATTCTGGGACATTTCTGATAGGATATGCTGGCTGTTTATAAAATGAAAAGTCAGTTCCTTAAAAATGTTTCATAAATGTACAATGCCAGGGAGAGAAATATAAAGAAAGAATATGATTTACTTTAAAGTCATTCTATAACTACAGGTATATTATTTTTAGTTTTTTAGTTATAAGACAGTAGTCTAAGCAGGCCAGTAATACACAATTAGAATGACAGAGAGAGAAGATATACTCAGCTTCATTAGTCCTGTAAAGATAAGTAGACTTGTTAAGATTTCTGTACAGATAAATTAAATGTATTGTTACTCAGTAGCTTTTCCCAAGCACATTACTGGAGATTTAAAGGATACTGAAGGTAGCATTTACGTATATATGCCAATTTTTAAATGAAATGATGCTGTCCAAGATAACTTATCATGCCAAGGTGAAACACACTGGTGACTTAATTAATAAGCATTCTAATTGTATTTTGTTCAATGTGAATCCCTTGCTAATGTTGTTTCATTGGGGACAGGATTTTAATGAAGGTCTGGCCCAGATAGGCCTTATATTCTAATTAAACTACATATAAATGAGAGATGAGAAAACAGAGGTAATAATAGCCCATAAGATTAAACACGGTTTGTTAGGCCTGTGATTTTTATTTCTATAATTGAATTTTCATCTGTATGAAGCATCATTATCACCATCGCTGACAAGATGGGCAAAGTCTGCCTTGAAGAGCTCTGGGTCGAGCTGTCAGCTCCAGATGAACGACCAAGCAGTTGAACGGATGATTGCTGTTGCCTTCTTCCTGGTCCTCGTCTTGCTCCTCACTGCACAGCTGCCACCCAACATCTGTGTGGATGTCGTGGTTTAACCCCAGCTGGCAACTAAGCCCCACACAGCCTCTCGCTCACTCCCCTGCAGTGGGATGGGGGAGAGAATCAGAAGAGTAAAAGTGAGAAAACTCGTGGGTTGAGATAGAGACAGTTTAATAGGTAAAGCAAAAGCCGTGCACGCAAGCAAAGCAAACCAAGGAATTCATTCACCACTTCCCATGGGCAGGCAGGTGTTCAGCCATCCCCAGGAAAGCAGGGCTCCATCACGTATAACAGTTACTTGGGAAGATAAATGCCATCACTCCAAACCTCCCCGTCTTCCTTCTTCTTCCCCCAGCTTTATGTGCTGAGCATGATGTCATATGGTGTGGGACATCCCTTGGGTCAGTTGGGGACAGCTGTCCCAGCTGTGTCCCCTCCCAACTCCTTGTGCCCCCCAGCCTGCTCGCTGGTGGGGTGGGGTGAGAAGCAGAAAAGGCCTTGACTGTGTGTAAGCACTGCTCAGCAATAACTAAAACATCCCTGTGTTATCAACGCTGTTTCCAGCACAAATCCAAAACATGGCCCCATACTAGCTACTGTGAAGAAAATTGACTCTACCCTAGTCACAACCAGCACATTGGATCTGGTATTCCTCTGCTGAGCCTGAACTACATTATTTATCTTTTTTTTTTTTTAAAATCTATCTGTAAAGTGAATATGGTTCACCATGCCAATGAGCTTTCAGGCATTTTGAAAGTGATGCATCACCAGAAATTGCCCTGCTGACTTAAGTAATCGTCTTTCTATTTGATATAACAAGGAATCAGTTGTGCTTAGCTGATTTAAAAGATAATCTCATAGATTTTGGTTAGGCAGAAGTCAGATGGATTTCCATGGTGTGGGGCTCATGGGAGGTTCCAGGTTTGCCTGCTCTCACCAGCTGAGCTAACAAGAAACTGCTGAGCTGTAGAAACACTTCTGCTAATTTCCAGTTTGCAAGGGACATATTTATGATCATGGTCTCCTTCCCTTTCTTCACACTTTCCTCATCCAAAGAGAAACTAACCTAATGTAGAGTTCAAAGTTACTCTGGTCAGGCATATTTGAGGGGCTTCAACTTAGGACACTACTTGACTTCCTGGGTGGAAGTTCATCCACTGATATGCATCTCAGATGTGTGCATGCATGGTTCATCAGACTGGTTTGCTATGTTGACATTGTGCCTACTAAGAAGACAGTTGCAATAAGGCAGCTACCTGCATTAGACCTGCTGCTGCTGTGTGTGCGTGGCATCACCAAAGTCACGCTGGTGGAGAATTTGGAGGGGCTCATGTCCAGAACCTTTACCACAAGTTCTAAAAATGAGGAATACATGTTTCTTTTCAAACAGCCATGCATTTTGAAACATGTAGGCAACATTTCATTGTCCTATCACTTTTCTACCTCTTTCTGGTGGCTTTCAGTCCACTCTGCCTTCACCTCTACTTGTGCTACCTGTGGTAGGAGCACATTCACACACTTAATGTTCTTAGACTTTTAAACTTATTTATTATTTTATTTATGGATATAATAGTGTTTAATTCGAACTGGCATTGAGTATCCAAAAACAAAGCATGAAAGTGCCCTGAAAAAGCCTGTTTTCCTGTAGAGACTGATTGAAAATTGCATTTGAGCCCTGATTAGCAGCACCCTATGCCTGTTATCTGTGTAAGGCTATTTGATAGCGTGTGTGACGAAGCGACTGAGTACATGACATACACTATCACAAAGAATCAGTCGTGGCAATCTCCCTGCATAAGTGTCAAAAACTGAAGGTCTAGAAGATTGAAATGCCATCAGACTTATGGTGATCCTTGCTAATGACTTCCATGCTGCTGCTGGTGAAGTTGTAGCACTGCCCTCTGCATCACAGCTCTCAGCTCAAAATTAGAAAACTTTCTCCTTCTGCAGCTCTGAAGAAACTCAATTTCTTGCCCTAGCTTTAGAAAAGGCGTTGGCATTGCACTAATAATCTGCAAGCTTGTCATGTGTCTGTGTTTTAACTGTTTGTTATTGTTTCCGCTATGACTGAATTAGATAAAGGACAAGGACAAGAAACAATGGTTTAGAAGGACAAGAAGCAATGGTTTAATAGAACATGCAGTGGCAGATGGTACTGATTACAGGTACATGTTGGATAGACCAGGACGTGAGTCATCGCTCTGTTTACATCAGTGAAACCAGAGTATCAAGAGCAACATTTACAGAAATGTCCAGTAGATCAATCGGTGAAGTTAGATGATACTAAATATACGTTTATAGGCTACAATTGTTCAATTGTTAAAAACTGGAGGGAAAGACATTTTAAGAATAAATGAAGAGTAAACAGTTATTGTACCGTATATGGCCACATTAGACAGGGACTCCAACAGAAGGGGGTTGAAAACGAATGTGCATTTTATTTTGAGATTAAAAGGTCAGTTCTGCATCAAAATTGAGTAATTGGCTTAGGCAGAAGGAGGGGTCAGACGCAGAACAGACACTCACCTCTCTATCCAGCATTGCTGAGCAGACCCCCTCCGTTAGAGGGACACAGCTACGTCTTTGAGGTAAAGTAGTGGCAGCAGTGGAAATCAAGCGTGAAATTAAGTCACAAAAGGTCAAACAGAATTCTCATTTCAATCATCACGGACAAGTTTTATGGTCCAAGAAACAGGACCTTAAAGGCCTTTAGCTACATTTTTAAGAGGTAGACAATTCTCCAAGTGTGTTTCTCCCACCAAATCCCAAACAGTGTAATGAAAACAGTCCTTATTAAAATAAAGCACTTGAAGTATGTTGTCAGAACGTATATGAATCAAGGGGTAAGGCTTCATGGAAGAACTTGGAACATAAATGTTAAATTCCCCTCAGCTGAAGTAGAGGAAGAATGTATACAAAAGAAAATTACAAATGGAGAAATGTGAAGTGTTTTTACATTGCTAGCCAAGGGGAAGCTGACTGGGGGTGATACCCAATATGGGAAATGATGTATTTTTACAAATAATACCTTGGAGGTTGTTGAATTAATGTGTTCTTTTGCCAAAGGGGGCTTTGTGGAGCATTACAAGAATCGTGTATTTTTTCGGTTACTATGCCTTTGAAAGTCAGTATAACTTATTCACAAATACATAAAGCATCTACCTATGCAGACTGAACACACTCATCAGTGTAAAATCCTTCATCGCGTGGAAGAGTACCTACCTTGGAAGATATGTGACAAGGTATCGGGGAATACATTTACCTGAAGAAAACTGAAGAGTGGGTAGGACCTTTAGATGCTCTAATTTATATTGCTTCTTTGGTGAGTAGAAGGTGAATTTTGGAATGTAGATATGCCATTCTCCATTCCCTTTTGCAGCACCTGAGCTTGGCGAGCACCACCTCCTATGGTAGCATACTGCCCAGGGACACCAAGACATGGATATGTTGTTTGCTCTTCCAGACATCTTACTGTCTTCTTGAACTGTTTTCTGCCTTTGCGTTCTTCCCAGCTCTTGGAAACATCTGATGGGTGTTTACCCATGGAAATAGAGCTTCTGCTTGTTTGTAAAGCAAATACGGGAATTAAATCCATGCCAAATTTCTCCCATGTGTCTCCTGTCATCCCCTCAGATTTCTATTCCTAAAAAAGGACTCCTACGCCAGTGCCTTTCCATATGCTTCTTTTAATAATCAGTCACTATGACCCTTTCAATGGGACCTCCTTTTTTACTGGAGCTAGCTGACTGTTAAGTGTAAGCACATGTACTGACTGCTCTCTGGCCCCAGTTAATTTTCTTTTTCAAGCAGGGTCTGTTGCACTTTGGTGCTTGTAGGCAGTTAAAAGATTTACCTACCCTCATTTCAATGACTCCCTGATTTCCAGTGCGACTGGGAAAAAGAAGCCTCTGAAAATAGTACAAATGGTTGTTTGACTGTGTATAGGAAGCAGGCCACCCTTGTTTAATTGAAATATCCATGGTATTGGAGTATCATCACTACATAGTTGACATTAACTAATTGGGGGTAACTAAGGTATGGTGCATCTTTTCACTCCAAATGCTACAGATAGCGAAGGGCTTAGCACCTCCATGCATTAGTGGCTGACTTTTTCATACTGTTTAATAAATTCCCAATGTACACATAACATTGCTCAGCTAAGTTTAAATAGTGAGCTAAAACAGACAGAACAATTAAGGGACACAAGATCTGAATAATTATTAAACAATGATTATACAATAATTCATGATTTAAAATTTTAAACCAAAATGTGCTCTCAACATTATCACTTTTTACAAATTAATAAGACAAAAAAAGGGGTTTTTAATCATGTTTTTATCCTGTGTTTTGATCTGCTTTAAGAATAATGTTTCTTCTTAGCAGATTTGAANCCTCAGATTTCTATTCCTAAAAAAGGACTCCTACGCCAGTGCCTTTCCATATGCTTCTTTTAATAATCAGTCACTATGACCCTTTCAATGGGACCTCCTTTTTTACTGGAGCTAGCTGACTGTTAAGTGTAAGCACATGTACTGACTGCTCTCTGGCCCCAGTTAATTTTCTTTTTCAAGCAGGGTCTGTTGCACTTTGGTGCTTGTAGGCAGTTAAAAGATTTACCTACCCTCATTTCAATGACTCCCTGATTTCCAGTGCGACTGGGAAAAAGAAGCCTCTGAAAATAGTACAAATGGTTGTTTGACTGTGTATAGGAAGCAGGCCACCCTTGTTTAATTGAAATATCCATGGTATTGGAGTATCATCACTACATAGTTGACATTAACTAATTGGGGGTAACTAAGGTATGGTGCATCTTTTCACTCCAAATGCTACAGATAGCGAAGGGCTTAGCACCTCCATGCATTAGTGGCTGACTTTTTCATACTGTTTAATAAATTCCCAATGTACACATAACATTGCTCAGCTAAGTTTAAATAGTGAGCTAAAACAGACAGAACAATTAAGGGACACAAGATCTGAATAATTATTAAACAATGATTATACAATAATTCATGATTTAAAATTTTAAACCAAAATGTGCTCTCAACATTATCACTTTTTACAAATTAATAAGACAAAAAAAGGGGTTTTTAATCATGTTTTTATCCTGTGTTTTGATCTGCTTTAAGAATAATGTTTCTTCTTAGCAGATTTGAAAAAAATTGTTCACAATATAATAAAAGTTTGGCTGATTTCACAAGATAAGAAAGCCTAAGCAATACTAACTTCTGCAAAGTAACAGTAGCGGCCAGTAAAATCCTGCATTACAGGATAAAGTAGAGCTGGTAAAAGTTCCATGAGAATCTGACCGGATTCACTTCTAATTCCCACAGTCTGATTCAAACTAAAATGTGGGCTTTGACAACTAAAACAAAGCCACAGAATAAAAAGAAGCTCTCACTGGAAGAGATGGACTTGACCATGGATATTTTAATGAGGGGTCACGCTTCTATACCAGAGATAATAATCCCCTTTCATGGGTGAGATATCTTTTATTTCATCATGAAGGCTATACTTGAGTATTACATTTGTTCACATTCAGTTATGGGATCCGAGTGTGCAATACTGCTTTGTCGTCCCCTGAGCAGTGCTTCGACTCACAATGCGAATGTCACACTGGGGATGGGTGACTTGACATTGACAAGTGATTTCTTGGCTTTTAGAAAAAAACTTCTACACATGACAGGTCCATCACACTACAAGGCAATTGTGCTCTTTCACTCTCTGTCTCACATAGCAAGACACACAACAAATAAAATACGGCTCAGGGCAAGGATCGAAAGAATGATGTTTTCCCTGAAACACTAATAATCTTTCTATTTTTCCACTGTGCATTTGTTTAACTTAATCACTTATAAATTAACAGATTTATGAATCACTTAGGGCAGTTTACATGTTGCACGTCACCATATATTGATAATGCCATGAGAATATTAAATGCAATAATTCATAACGCTAAGCTGTGTAAGCTTTCTCAAGCAATTAAGTCCATGATTTAAATCCCACTGAAATCAGTAATATAAACAGTGGATTTCATGAGCTTTGGATCAGTCCTGGTTACAGTACTCCTGGTATTCCAGTCCTGGACTTAGCTTCTTGGTAAGTATAGGTGCTGCAGATGAAAAACGTGCGTCGAGTGAGCAAGTAATTTCACCCAAGAGTTTACCCAGATGTGTGCACTATTTTCCACTAAGTCCACAGTGTGAGTTTATTGGTCCACAGAATTTATTAATCTTTATCCAGTCAGAGCATATCAGACTTTCAAGTCCACCATGCAATCAGCTGATCTATAAACTAGAAATCATGAGCAGAAAGGAATGTGCACTGATTGCAATATTTTAAACTGAAACAATGAAGTCAGAGATGAATGCAATTATCAGTTCTTGTTCTTTTTTCATTTCAAACAGAATAACTGCACACAGTGGTTGGAAATGCATGCAGATGTGATTCACGGGTTCTTCCCCCATTCTTCTCACATTTGTTGGCCCCATTGATGCCAGGGAATTTATTATTGATTTGCATTGGTGAATCAGATCTAAATCATACCCTTTGTTTATTACGTTAAACCCATCTGAATAGAATGAGCAAAGATATAAAGCAAGTTCTCTGGAAGTATTCTAGTGTCGTAAATGTGGAAATGGGAGAACTTCCTCATTTGGTGTACCAGTATGAATACAAAATTTTGAGAGTTGCTGATTCCAGATACAGGATTGCAGAGATCTGGCAGTGGAAGGGATGAAAGCCAAGAAAGAGAAATTCAGATGGACAAGAAATACCCATTGCAGAATTTGCCCATTTTTAAATGTGTCTTTTCAGTTTGCAATTTCAATGGTATCAGTATTGCAGAATCACATCACTGTAACAATAAACAAACCCAGTATAAAATAAATACTACTTACAGGCCATTCATCCATGCTACCAGTTCTGGACAGCTCTGAAGGTTTTAAAAATGCTCTTACTTCCTTTTGATCAGGAATATCATAACTAAATTTTAGGGAACAAAAGGATTTGAATGAGTAGCAGCACAGTAATTAGAATGAAAGTTAAAAGACAATATCCTTGCAAGTTACATCTAGCACATTTCTTGTAAAACTGAAAATCTGGCAATGACCATTACTGAAGATCGGCCCAGGTGGAGGTCTTGTTCTTAGGTCCTACATGTGCAAAAGAACTTCTCCATGCTATTTTTTTTCAAGGCTTTCATTTTCTGTTAGGTTGCAATTCTATTCTGAATCCCACATCAATCTGAAAATTTCTTTTAATTTTCTTCACCACCTTGACATCTTTGTAGCATTCTGACAACAAACCACGTTGCAATGTTTTAGGTTGAATGATGGGTAAAGCCTAAATTGCCTCTGTTATCCAAGCCAGGGTAAACCCTGGTCCCTGGGCCAACCACCTGTAAAACTCCCTTACGGTATACGTCCTAGTTTCCTTGCACTGGGCGTGAATTGTTCAACTGCAGGCTGGACGTCAGGGGTCAGATAATGTATATATAGCATGGACAATCAGAGGGCTAGGGCTAAAAGCGAGACAGTCTAGAAATCTCCGCAGAGGGCAGGGAGGCTCTTTAACAAAATGCTTTGGTCTCCCAGTCATACCCATAACAGAATGTCAATATAACAATGCACAGGGCCAGATCCCGTCACTGCATTTTCAAATGAGTATCTATGCACGGTGCAAACTAGTGAAACAGAGTTCCAGATACTTATCACCTTAATTTCACAGATTTTGCTTTAGATGAAGTTCTTCTTACAAATTCCTTGCAAGAAATCAAGCACATTCTGAATTAAACTTGCCTAGAAGTGTGAAGTTTATTAGCAGTCGAAATACCTCCTAGTATGCTTGCAATACTTGCATGCAGAACGAACATATACATATAAAATGTACCAGGAGCCAAGGCATGCGTTATCGCATTCAAACCCAGGAACATCTCTGTTATGCATGACATATTGTTG
The DNA here is from genome assembly GCA_013401315.1 of Balaeniceps rex. Taxonomy (NCBI): domain Eukaryota; kingdom Metazoa; phylum Chordata; class Aves; order Pelecaniformes; family Balaenicipitidae; genus Balaeniceps; species Balaeniceps rex. The sequence goes on from VYZW01026721.1 coordinate 13,616, forward strand.
CAGGTAGTGCGAAAATACAGGACAATTCTTTCTCTGTTAGCACAGCATGCCTTCTTTCCAGATAAAAATGTATTGCAATTGCGTGTCATCTTTGCAGCGTTGTCATGTGTGACCTTTGGCACCTCCTAAACTTGAGAAGGCTTCTCATAATCCTGGAATTAGGTTGAAGATGCATAGGTACATTAACTATTCATTCTAGATGAGGGTTAAAAAAGTGCTAAGCAGGGGCTCTGTGCCACACGCGGGTGGTTCCGTACGAGCCACGGCTGCTGCACAGTCATGAGCACATTGTGCAGCCCATCTCCTCGCCGGCACCGAGAGCGCCATTATGTGCCCTAAGGTCTGGCCACTGCCGAGGAACTAATCAATTTCTTTTATTAGATTTATTACTAATGTATGAAGGCCTTTAATCCAAAAGCACAGACGCTTGTTGTTTCCAATTAGGGTCAGACGGGGTCCTTAGGAAAGGATATTCTGTTAAAACAATGGGGGCCATGTAGCTGTATTTTACATGCTGGTAAGCGGGGAGTGTTCCTGCTCAATCCTGGCTATGCGGTGGGGTCTCAAGTCCAGAAGGGACCAGCAGGTCAGATCACGCAGTATGACCTCACAGGTTTTAAATTTCACCCAGAATCTCCTAAATGGAGTGCATTGACTTCGGCTGGAGTTTTTCAGCCTGATTACTAATGCAAGTTACTGAACTATTGCCTGTCACAAGTGGGGAATGGAAGCCAACTGAGACACCCCCAACTCCCAAAAGCCTCTTTAAAGGAAGGAATTGATAGGCTGAGTCGTCCCTTGTGCTACAGGGGGATATAAAAACCTTCAAATGCCCCTGGCACTCTGGCTTTGAGGGAATTTCCTTTTAGCCCTCAAATCTAGCATCTCCTTTAACTCTGTGCATACAGGCGAAGGAGACACCAAAAGGATGGGTCACAGCATGCGGGAGCTCTGCCCTGTGCCAGGGACCATCAACCCCATCAGCTGCTGGAGGAGGAAGGAGGAAAATGGCAATGAAGCTGTGCACAGAGAAAAAAAAAATTCCTGGCTCCTGAGGGCACCGGGAAGGAAAATGCAGTTATAGTTGTGGGAACAAAGCAAAGCAGCCTTGAACACGGTCTGACCTCCTGGTCCGTGAGAAATGCACTCTTGGCCAATTCTTTTGAAAATGTCAGGAGGGAAATGTAAAAATTTTACAGATTGCCCTGTAAAGTTATCAAATGAAGCTCTGAGTTGAAATATAGCATTTTCGTTCAAACTTGACTGCAAAATAAGAGCACCATAATACTCCTAAAATAAAATAAAATATTTAATTTCATTAGACTCTTTATTTTGGTGTAATAACATGTTCCATTTATTCTGAATTGATTTTTTCCCCTTATTTATGTGTCATGGTTTCATTTCAACAGAACCAAAAAATATTTAGTATTTCCTTCATTCTAATTCTTACTCCTTTTGTGCTTTGAAACCTGCCATGAAAAGCCCCGGATGGCAGCTAGGTGGCATTACTATTGTTTCTGCTGGTTTTGCTTGTCATTCCTTTTATTATGCAAAGATTGCGCTACCTCTGTTTCCACAGATTGATGCTTAGAGCACATTTCAAGGTAATTATTTGTGACGCTCCCTAAATTCTTCCCTGAATCACTGCTTTCTAAGAAAAATCTTCTGTTTTCTTGGAACAGCCTTTCTTCTTTGTTCCTAAAGATGAACATTTTACTATTTGCAGTGTTTGCAAACACGATCATCAGAACTGTTAATGAATAGTTTCTAATCAGACTTTTCTAGCTTTCTTCTTTGCTGTCATATCAGCAGTAAACAAGGTATTTTAGATGCAACGTATTTTAGTTAGCTAATGTTTATGCAGTACCAAGGGTTAGACATAGTGCTCAGTAAGAAATAGTCGCTATTATTATTTTGCACGTGAACTCAGTGCTCTCATACTTTTAAAACTAATTATATCCTCTGCCAAAGGGGAGTGATCACATGCAGCTCAATGGGTTCATGTTGCTGGCTTTACTGAGCTGGCATACAGGTAGACATAGAGAGCAATCCTGGAACTGAAATGATCCAAGCTCATGCATGTCCCTGCCTTCCTGGCAGACAGGTTTTCCTTTGCTAAGGAAGGATTTGTCCCAAGAGCCGACTCTGATTGCAGTGCGACCTCTTGGTGCCTGCTAGTGCTCTCCCAGAAGAACCTGTACTGAAAACCAACTGTGCCCATTCCCCTAAGGCAAAAATCTTCCTTGAATACAGTAAAAAAGGAAACGTAAAACTCTGCATGCCATCTGGCAGTCTCAGGTGTAAAAATATCACAACTTTTAGCAAAGATCTGCTGAAGGAGTCAGCCCAGTGTATGCTCCTTGAGGTTTCCCTGGAGAAATCCGAAGGTGATGGAAAGGTGATTCTGGTTGGAGCTAAGGGAACCTTCCACAGAAAGGTGATTCTGGTCTGGGGGAAACTGCCATCAACAAATCTGAAAATGTGTCCTTACCCTCAAATAGGATCCAGGACAGATGGAAAAGATGATCAGCAAAATACTGTCAGTACCACTCTGTGTTGTGAGAGAACTGCTGCCTTCCTGCATTAATGCATAATAAATGGATTGGGATGGGGATATTTTGTAGGTGCCCTCATGCACACCAGAAAGGCAAAAAGCCTTGTTGAACTAGAAGCTGAACATTGCCTACAAGCTCCTTTGAGGTGGGTGCAAGAGCTGCAATAACTCGGCCTGTCTTCAACTGGCATTAAGCCAGTTTCCAGAGTAAACATGGTTTGTATGTAAGATGAGGCTATAGCAAGATCCATCACTGAAGAACATGAGGCAAAATGGGGATGATCACACTGACATCCTCCTCTTGGGATGATCACACTCACATCTTCTACTCTTCTTCCAGCCTTGCACCAGATGCGAGAGGGGGAGAGAGGGCAACTCTGCCTGCCACTTTCTAACCTCTTTTGGATTTTTTTCACTGGTGGGCATCACTGCAGGGTTTTGCTCAAGGCTTCTGAGAGGGGAACACTTTGTGCCTTTCAGATCCATTTTTCTCCCCTCTCCCCTCGCTCACGGCTGTACGGTCGCGTTCCCCCACCGTGCTCTCTGTGCTGCAGAGCACTCACCTGGCCCTTGCGGGACGATGCTGCTCTGCAGATCAGCACAACGTGCTCGACACAGTGCGCTCACCAAACCACATGTTTGTAAATGGTGCTCTTGCGAGAGGTTTTCTCAGTCATTACCGCTGGCCAGTTAAATGGAGACCGGTGCAAACTGCTGCTTGGTGGGTCACTCTGTTTTTGCCCCTGCAGCTTGCATAAACAGTGAGGAATTGTTTTCAAGAAGCAGCAGGAAAGTAAAAAGCTATTATCACAATAAACACTGAATGGCAGGCTGCTTTTTTGAAACAGTTGTTTGGGTCAGGAATGGAGTGACATCCAGTTAAGACCTACTCTTTTCTGTTAGTAAAAGGACTTCCCTAGCTTTAGCACAAACCGTGTGGATCAATATTAGTGGATTTGTTAAAAATAACGTGCATTTATTATCCAGCACAATTTGCAACTAAAACACAATTGCATCATAAATAAAGACAGATATTCAAATGTACGCCCACGCTCCTGCGCTTTGGTGGTACAGAAACGGTGCCGGGAATTAATCACGGGCCTGCCAGCCAGAGCAAACTATGCCAAGCAGCTCTTTCAAAGCTGACGATGGGCTTGGGTGCCCAAAATCTCCTCTGTTCTTTCCAGCTATATCCTTTTGTCCAATAAAAGCCACACACTCTTTGCAGCCCTCCGCAATCCTGGATAAAGGGGAAGGGCTTTTAGTGTGGCTCTCCATTTGGCATAAGTTAAAGCAGCCATAAAACTCCTCCGCCTTATATCTAAGCCAAATTAACTCCACGATTCCCCTGCCAGAAGGGAAGTTTACGAAGTCACTCATAAACCTGCCTTCCTTATCTGCTTTGTCCATTAAACAACAAATCCAGCAATTTTACAAATTTGCTGCATATCTCAGAATATATCATGGTATTTCTGTGTTGGTTTAATATCTTGTTCTCATTTACGTCACTGTGAATCGGTAAAATCAATGAATATATTTACTTACTGTCTGTCACTGAGTGCAGAATTTAGATATATGTAACAGATATAACTTACGCTGTTAAAGCAAAACTACTAATGGCAAACATTCAGTGCAACAAAGCCATTTTTAAATATTACTTCAGAGGAAGAATGAAAGAAACTGAATTTAGATCCTGCAACACCCGTGCCTAGAATGACTAGGAAAAAAGATTAAATCATTCTGCATTGCCAAAGCAAAAAGATAATGAGTCAACTGAAAGATTTTGACTTATCTAAGTTGTAACAAGTAAATAAGCAAGTTTCAGTTTTGTAAGAATTCATCACAGCTGGTTGGGTCCTGTGGCAGAAGTAGCAGACTTAGGGTGAATCCGAGTTACACGTTGTGCTCCAGTGCCTACAGCAGAGCTTTGGTTAACACCCTCAATAGCTCTTAGAGAGGACCACCACCACTACGAAAGGCATGGGGAAGAGAGTTCTTGGAAAAATTGTGTCCTCCTCTGCCTTAGGAAAGTGGTGAACAAACCAGAAGAACCTGGAGGAAACCTTTGATGCTGTGAACAACTTTCGTTTTAGGGGATAGAGAACGTTCCTTTGTGCCAAAACCAGAAGGTGTTGGAGAACCCATCACTGTCCAGAATAACCACAAAAACAGTGAGATTGAGCAACTAGCTTTGTAGAAGGGAACACAAAAAAGCAAAATAACAAAAAGAAGTTGAGCTTATTTGGATCTGCTCCTGGAAGTAAATTTTGAGTCAAAATGAATATAGTGTACTAAGTATGCAGCATGCACAATACAAACTTAAAAGCTCACATGTGTGTAAAACAATATATCCTCACCAACACAAAAAAAAAAGCCTAAACAAATCTCAGCCAAAATGATCACCACAAATCTGATCTAAAACTGACAAAATAAAAGTGTCCTCTGTATTGTCTGTATTTTTTAAAGTCAACAAACTGTTGTATTACTTGGATTTATGCATTTATTTTTCTCACTTTTTCCAGAAAAACCAAGCACATTAACAAAGGTGGATATGTTCAGATTCCAGGTCATGCTTATCAAAGCACACAGTTTTTCTTGATAGATGGTGAGTTTTCTACAGGGCTAAGATACCAGCTATGCCAAAAGAAATCTGACTTCTAACCTGACTCCAAGCTAAGAAATAAAAAAGACAGAACTTTTATATCATCTGAAAAGATTTTTTAAAAAATACTTATGCAATACCTTTTCCCCCTGTCTTTTATAGCTTACAATTTCACTGTTTTCTTCTATCAGTAGAATTTTTTGGAAGTCATTATGAGACTGCCTTCCACAGGTTTGTTGGGTACTTGTCCTTTGAAAAATACTTCTCTTTGAAATGCCACTTTTAAAAGCATTATTCTTACAAGACCAGCTCAAATTTGCCGTTTATGTTCTGTTAAGCTTAGCTGGTCTTCTACAACACAAATAGTACTCTTATTCAGGATTTTTCAGGATTTTGATTAAATTATGGTTTTCACTTGCCTTTAAATTAAAATAAGAAAAATGTTTTTGTTCCATTTCTTTTACAAAAAATACACCAAAAAGATTTGATTTTTCAGCTCAGTTCTCAAATCATGAAAATGTGCACAAATGAAATTAATAAGTTAAAAAATGTCGTTTTATGGACTAAACCTTATAGAACCACAGTCTAAAGTTGTGATAGCTCTGAATTTTGGATAATATCTCTCTCCTTCATAGAGAGGGTAGGGTTGTTCAAGGGTAACCCTTTCAGAAAGAACTGAATAATTTAGGAGCTCAAGTCCCATTGCAAGGAGGAAGTGGTCCTAAAGTAAAGACTCTGAAAGCCCATAAGAGAGAATTCATAAAGGTTCAGCTTCTCCATGCCTGTTACTAGGTTTTGAACTTGAAATTGAAGTGCTTTGAAATAAAGACAAATGAGCAACCCAAGGGAACACCTTCTCCTGACAGTGCCTTTGGGAGTGCCTTTCATTTTTCTCATGAAATACAGTCTTGGCTTGGCTGCTTGCCTGCATTTGATGGCTGCACTGATAAGACGAGGTCATAACATTTGGGAATGCTCTGACTTGATATAATCAAAGTATCTTCCAAGACTACAACTACGGAGTAGTTGCACAAGGAAAACTGTTCTTAAGGAGGACGAAAAGTGCCAGTAAGAGGGACAGGAACCATGGGAAAGAGGAGGGCTATGCGGAGGTAGGAAATGGCAGGAAAAGATGAGACAAAAAAAGATGAGATGGGTAGAAAAGAAGGATGACAGCAAAGTGGGAAAGGAAAGAAAATAAAGTTTTCAGGGAGAAGAAAAAGGAGAGAAGCAGAGATGTTGCAAATGTTTCATGGAGGCGATATGTAATGGGAAAAGACAAGGGAAGCTTCCCCTGTTGAAGCTATTGAGAATCAATTGATGAGCCTTGGTAGGAAGCCAATGAAGGTAATAATGGTGAGACTTGACATAAAGTAGCAAAAGAGGAATTGGTTGAGATCAACTGAGGAGAAATTGTTGTTGGCCTCTAAGAGCTGAGTGTTAATTCCCCCATGGGATGGAAGATGGAATCTCCTCTGAAAGTCTGTCTTCCAGCTGGTACTATCTTCCTAGAACTGTAAACATTGATCTGAATGATAATGTCTAAGCTGCAGAGGAAGAATCATTGTCAGTGACCTGGAGGAGATGATGGAGTGCTCTCCCATTGAGTGTGCAGGTGACACCAAGCCAAGGTAACCAATGGATGCCCTTGAGGGCAGGGCTGCCACCAAAAGAGTCCAGGCTTGGGGAATGGGCCAACAGGAGTCACACCAAAGTCAACAGAGACAAACGCAAAGCCCTGCCCTGGGCAGGGGGAGCCCCTGCAAGGGACGAGTGTTGAGTTTTGGGACCTCCAGCTTAGGAAAGCCCTGGATAAATCAGAGTGAGGTCAGGGGACATCCTGCATTGGCTGGGGCTGGAGCCCCTGCCCTGTGAGGAGAGGCTGTGGGACCTGTGCTGATTCAGACTGGCTAGAGGGTAGTGTCAGCAGTCCCAGTGCCTGCGAGGAGGGGATCAAGGAGGTGGAGACAGGCCCTTCACAGCAGTGTGAGTAACGGGGATTTTAAGAGTTCAATAAACGAGTAAGAGATCATTATCTCCTCACCTTGTGGAATAAAAATTTTCCCATGACAGTGTCATTTGTATTAAACACTAAGCTACACAGCTTGAAACCCTCACGAAAGAACATTGATGGAAGACTAGCCTGTACCCTCCTTACATCACATATGTAGTTATAATGGCAGTTACAATTTGACTAGAGCATGTTGCGCGCTGTAATTTCATCAGACACTTAAAAATGCATTATACTAATTAATTCTATACTTGGCCATGAACATCCATGACATTCAGAACATGATTTCCAGCTGTATGCCCAGCAAAGAAAAAGGTCTCACCTCCAAAGAGCTGCCATGTACATGTCACAGGATAGTCTAGACAGCAGTAAACAATAGCATGTGGAAATCCGGCCTTTCGTTATTTTCCAGGACACGCCATTAAAAAACCAAAGAGTTTGTTAGCCACTCTGGTGAGCAAAGCAACACCGTACCTGATGTTTAGCATGAGAAACAGGCGGTCCTTTATTTGTCATTGGGAACACTGTTATTTTCTATCAGTATTAGGATTTCTGTGTTTGTGCTGATTCACTTCCACTAAAACCAACAGAAGGAGAAGGATGGAGGAGTGACCTGCCTTACTTTTAATGGTGGATTATGCATTTCCACAAAGAGCCTGATGCAGGGCCCTTTGTCTAAAGTGAATTGAAAGGCTTTCACTCTGATGGCAATTGTATCAGGTCCTAAGAAGAACAAAAGTCTTACGAAAAGCTGCTGCTGCTGCTGTATTTAGAGAAGTAATTAATAGCAAGGTTAGAGGGAGATCAAAGGGCTATGGTGGGTAATTAGAAAAGTTGGGCAAATTGCTTGTTATAAAACAAAACCCGTACAAAAAGGGAAAAAAAATAAAGCCGTATGTTGCTGTCCTCCCAAACGAAAAATATGTTTCTTATTTCTGTCGCAAAACAGGCTCAGAAAATAGACTATAATTTGTTTCTCTCTGCTACTTTAGCCAGTCATGGTAAAATTCAGTTATGCCAATAAGAAGCAATAAGAGCGACCTAGACAGATGACGGCTGACTTGCTTTTTCATTAGGGGAGCAACAGTGAGAGCCCATTTCACTGCAGGCAGAGAATTAGAGGATTAGGTTCATTTGCTGCACTTTTACTTTGGACTCCATGTGGTCCCCATCTGGAGCCGTTGGAAAAGGAGAGCTTGACAACACATACTCGCCAGCTCGTTTCCACTTTGTTTTCATTGACGTGACTCTCAGGCCCAAAGCAGTGACACAAACCCTCCCCGGGCTGCCCCGGCTGCCCCCAGCCCAGCCCTGTGGTGGGTCGCTGCTGCAGCCTGCCCGGAGCCCCTCCATGCGGGCGCCCATCCTCGCTTCAGGCATCTTCCCCCTCCTCAGGCTTCCTGCTAAAGTTGAAAGGAGAGGTATCTGCCAGCAGGAAGGATCCTTTCCTTTGCAATATGGTCTTTTATTTTGGATTCTGCACAGCAGGTAATTTCCGTCAGGGTGGAGTGAGGGGGTCTGCAGTGGAAACCAGGCTGCAAAATAAGATGCTCACAGCATCTTCCCCAGGGTCCTGCTCACTGTCCCCTGTGGCTGCCTCCCCAGCCAGGATATCCGGGAACGGCATTTACAGCTGCCCAGAAATACCACGTGGGGATGTATGACCAGAACACCAGCTGCCATTTGGTGGGGGCCCCTGCTACCAAAGGAAGACCTATTGTTCTGCAGCAGGAAGGGGGATGAACCCAAGACAGTGTGTGAAGATAATGTGAGGTCTAGTTAATAGGCATGGTCTGGGGATAAGGCACCATCAGTCATGCGGGATCAGGCACACGGCACGCAGGAAAGACAACAGATGGCATGAAAACCCACTCTTCTCTCCTGCTTCCTCAAGGAGATCAGTAACTGATGGGAAACTCTCAAAAATTTTCCAGAGTCTCGAAGTTTGAGTAAAGAGTTATTACATTTCCATGATTCAGAAAGCAAGTATTTTCAGTTTGTTTCAATCACAGTGGCTTGTCCAGCTGCAGAAGACTCCCCACGTTTGCTTCACATGGTAACTTCGAACCAAGGAGACACATCACATCCACAGCCAAGAGTGCCATTTCTCTACTCCTACAGCCAAGACAATGAAAACCCTGACAACGGGGTGCTATCACCTGTCAGTTTCTTATTTCACACTGGTATGAGGTAGCACATCCCCTAGTGATGGCAAAATCATCAGGCTTCCAATCTCTTACATCACATCGACGTCAGCCACTTGTTTTTTCCCCCCTTTCAAAAATTTGTTCATTTTTCTTTGTTTATGAAACTTGTGCTTGCTGCCACTGTGTGGTCCCACCTGGCCTCGCTATCTACCACGGCAGGTTCAGACCTCGAGAGACAGCCAAGGGAAACGTGAAGCTCTGCTGAACGAGGAGGTGCTCGTGCGGTAGGTGGCACTCTTTGATCCAACTCAGCCAGAGTCCAAGGGCTGGCCTCTGTTAGCCATCACACTGCACTTGGAGGTGCTGTCTTTCCACAGAGACATAAAACAGAGGTTCAGGCAAATTGCCATCATTAGAAATGCCACAGCACTTTCCCTGCAACAGTAGGAGTGTTACCTCCAGGGCTCAAGCCAAATTTTAATTTGAGTAATTTACACGCTACTCACCTAGAATTCTACTGATGGTTTCAACTAGATAAGGCAATTTAAGTTTTTCTGGTTGCTGCCATGTTCTGTGGTGCTGCTTTTTGTTGTCACATAGCTGTTGCATTTCACCCCGAGGTGGCTGTGCAGCAGCTGTTGACAAAGTGATTCTACATTTACAACATGTGTAAGTGTGTTGGTGAAGCTTGTACAGCATGTTGAGCGCTTTCTGGATTAAAAGCAAGATGTGCATGCAAATGTCTTGTAATTACCATTATGCACATCTTCCTCCAAATATGCGTTTGCAGAATTCGTAGCCTTAATGGGAGCTGCAAACATGCATCCAAAAAGGATCCTTAATTCTCTCCAGGCACAATAGCTGCATCAGTAAAAGACGTGTTAATAGCAAATGGCTCTATTCATGTGAACTTATCAAAGAAAGGCTTCAACTATTTTGCTAAGTACAGCGACTTCAAAGACGTCTTCATTCATTCATGTAGTACAAACCAGCCTCGCTGAGGATGAACGCTGAGTAAACACTGAAAGAGAGAAAATAAGATAAGGCGCATGGGAGGCTTAACAAAGAGAGAACACATTTCGCTCTTCCCACTGCCCTACATGGGTTTAAGTGACCGTGAGCCCCAATTATGTTATTGTTGAAATGCCTTTGAAGCACTATGCAAGCTCTTATATTCCAAGGAGTCACAGGAAAGGATGTTGCCGTTATTTTTAGGCAGTTGACCAGTTCTTAATGGACTTCATATGGCCTCTGCTTTTTCAAAGCAGCCTTCCTTATCGCAACTACAGCATGGCTCTCATCTTCTCTGCAAATTCTTCATAACAAATTTATCATTTGCCCCTCTCCGAACCCATACACATATAAATCCCCCTCCAATCCCGCCAGGCACATGTGAAGCAATAGCCTCAGTTAACTATTAGTCCAAGCAGCAACCGTATAAGTATAAAAATTAACTTCAGATTGACTACATTATTGTCTGTCCTGGTATATCAGGTCCAGACCAAGCACAGAATCTAAACTTGACACTAAGGAAAGTGGGAACATAGATTCATAGAGTCATGGAATAGTTTGGGTTGGAAGGGATCTCAGTGACTTCATGGAAATACCACCAGACCGCAGTATGGTCATGCTTAATGTCAATTATTCCTGCTTCGGTACCTCCTGGCTGTGTTCGTGAGACAGCATCAGGAGCAGAGCCCAGGCCTGACCTTTGGGGCACCCGATTTGTGGTGACCCCAGGGGAGCACAGAGCTGTGAGCAGAACAGAGCTGCTGAGCAGCACAGTCTGGTCTCTTGGACTTTTTAAAGTCTCTTGGACTCTTTGTTTAAGTCTCTTGGTTTAAGCCTCTTCTTTTTTTTTTTAAATTCTGTGCATGACCTAGGGTATGAATTAACTATTAACTTTGTCTTCAGTGTGACTTGTAGAAAAGAAATAGCCGTGAATAGTCCTTGGCTATTTCAAAGTATGATATTATTCATCTAATCCTGTTGTGAAAGTAGCAAAGCTACAGCCTTTTTTACAGCTGTGTGTTTGACATGAGCCAACGAGACAAGGAAAAAAAAAAGAATGGGCTTATTATCTTCTTATCAGGCTCTTCCTCTAGAAGTAGCTGCTCACTTTCTTTGAGTGAGACCAGCTTCCGCAATTCAAAGCCTGAAACCTTCATCTGAACCTGGTGCTACAGCTGGGCAGGATTCTCAGCTGTACATGCTGACGGCTGTGTGCAGATAAGGCAATATTTGACCAAGCACTGCTTGGGCTTGGAGGTAAATATATTTAGGAAGAAAATGAGAGTTTTCAGCTTACACCCAAGTAATTCACATAGATGAACAAATGTATAAAAATGGGGATATTATTTTTTTTTAAGGGAGGTGCGTTTTTATTGTTCCTGTTTCCTGACAGCTAGAGATTGTAGTCCACTTAATGTCGTCAAAATAACTTATGTACCATCTAACTGTAAAATAATGTAATTAATATGTACAGATACTTATTGTCATATTAAGGAGAGCAACACAGAAAATACAAGCCTAATACAAATTTGGCTTAAGAAGGTAAAAGCCAAGTTATTCCTAATCCTATCTATTGAATTTATATATCACCATCCAGCTTTGGTTTTCGCCGGCATATTTAGAACCCATTAAGTAGCACTTTGTCAAAAAAGGGGCTATGTGACCAAGTTGATCTTTTGTAGTCCAGACTTTTACAGTGCTAAACCACCTCCATCCTGACACCGGTGCTTGAAACACTGAGCACAGGTTTAGCACAAGGAGCCAGCAGGCACCAAACCGCCGGTCCTTCAGGCAGCTCCTGGGCATGTGCATGGTGGGGACGTTCAACCTAGGCAGACAGGCTAAACTTCGACTGAAGTGAAACCCCTGAACGTGCATCATGCAGAGGTTCAGGTGGCCTCAGCACCAACTGCTTTGATTTATTGTGCCAAATGACTTGCTAACGCAGAGCTGCTGGAGAGGAGGTCCTGACTCTGTCTACGCACGGAGCATGAAAGGAGGACAAGGAAACTCCAAAGGAGTAGGAACAGGTAAGGTATGAAAGTCTGCTAAGCAGGGTCCAGGCTGCAGCAAACCCAGCATGTAATTCTTCAATGCAACTCTGAGAAAACACAAAGTCTGCTAAAATCCCCCTTGGAAACCTTAACATTTCTCAAGAACCATTTATCGTTTGTATGTGAAATCCAGACACGGTGCAAAATCGCAGGGACCTTCTACTTCACCGCGGTTCCTCATCTGGGCAGCACTGCAGACATCTCAAATGCTTGAAAGGTACTTTATTTTTTCAGTCTGTTTAGATTTTGTCTGAGCCTGTACCTTTCCACACATAAGAGCACTATCTCACTGAGCAATCTTGATACGTACATTGTATTAGAAGCATGTTATCTTCTTAATGTCTTTTATTTCACTCCTTGATTTCTGAAAACTTGTTGCTGAAACCTGAAATGGTCCTCTCTGGAGTTGTCTGTGCAGAGAAACGCTGATTTCTTGGTCTGGAGCCAGGCTGGCTGACTGCCCATTTCTAAGTAGGGAGACTAAAGTGGATCTTTCAAACTTAAATTTAAATTTAAATGCTCTTTTAGTTGCGTAGGAATGAGATCACTTCCTTAGTTAATAACTACCAGGGATGCTGGTTTACATTGCTCAGTGGAAAAAAGAATAAAAATTGTAGACATTATTAGCTGCACAGATTTCTGAGTATTTCCCATTTTATTCTGATATGATTTAAAAAAAGAAAAAATGTTCCATGACTGGCAAGTATGCTATTTTTTCAGGTGGCTGGAATGTACATTAATAATTTACGTCATAAGGAAAAAGAAGTATAGATGACATTTCTTATATTGTTAGTCACTGGCTGATTTCTTCTTTCTGTATTAATTCATATATTAAATTCATGTGGCAGTCTTTCAGTTAGCAGAATTAAAAGCAAAGTGCCGTCATCCAAGAAGAGCATCCGTGCAGATTATGAGGCTATTTTGCTTCAGGTGTTAAAGCTAGCTTTAAATGAACTGAGCTGGACACCTCCATGCAGCATTGCATACCCTTCCTTGCACAGTACGCACACCTACCTGCTGTATTGCATCATTTGAAAGCTAGCTTGGAAACTTGACTTTTCAACCATCATGCTTTTAAAAAAAAATGTATTTATAGGGACTGCTCGCAAAGTTCCCTGTTACTTTCACCCACATAAATAATCTGCAGAGTGTATCTGTATCTAGGCAGTGTTTCTCAAAGGACAAGAGATAAGAGAGTGTTTTAATCAATCTGTTAGATTTTTCTACCTGATCTCTGCAGTCAGATGTAGTACAATGAAAAGGCTGGTTACACGGAAAGGCACATAGGAACACATGAAGAACAAGCATTTCAGAAATAAAAAAAAAAAGCCTTCTGTGATATGTATTTCACCTATTGGTAAAATGGTCTTCCTTGGTCATTTATTAAACCAAACTTCTTTTTTTTTATTTTTCAGGTTTAGTTTTTGGCTCCCTAACCCTACAACTACAGTGCAGCTTATTTTATCGTAATTTGGAGGAAAGATGTAATATCCGCCAAGAAAGGAAGTCGAGCCTCTTACCAGCATTTCTCTGTGGCTCACCTTCATTACAGAATAATTTACTCCTGGCTGGGCAAGCCTGTGAAGCTTAGTTTGCCTTCGGAGGGAACTTTGAAGCTACTAACATCCTTGCAAATTGGATAAGTGTTGCATTACAGTGGCTTGCAGCCCCAGATAGAGCCCTTATCTGCTTTGAACTTCAATAACAACCTCAGAAAAATTGAAATGCCCTTAGCAGGCAAGAACTCACTTTCCACACTCAGGTTCAGATTTCCAAAGCATAAAAAGACTCTTTTTTTTTTCTTCTTCCCTGAAAGCAGGGCTAACGCAACCATAGCAAATCAAGAGCCGCACCCTTCCAGTTTAAGTTCCCCCGAGGAGGCAGCCCTTGTGAACATGGATATACTCCTGATACAGAAGAAATAGCCTGTGTGAGTATGGATTGCTCACTGGAGCAGCGTTTGCACAGTCAGGCCCTACAGCATCATTTTGCTCAGGCTGAAACAGCTGAAACCTTTTGAAATTGTTTGGACTGTGCATGCCAGCAACTTAAATCAAAAAGGTTTTCTTTTACACAGTCGCAGTTTTTTGTGTGTTTTTTTTTTTTTTCTTCTTCTCCTGGAGTGATAATTACAAACGTAGTTAATCCAGCTCAGACTGTATTGGGAGATAGCTATAATTCATTCTGGCAACGTGGCCTTGCCAGCCATTTATAAACACTGTGAGAAAGGACTCGGCTCTGCTCTCGTCCTCTGAGAAACGCTGCCGAGACTGCAAGCCAGCGCAACGGGGACGTGTTGGTATGGTACACGCCGTTTGCAGCTCAGAGGAAACAACTGCTTCCAAAACCCTTGCAAACTGGTCCTCAGCACAGAGATATCCTATTATTGCTTCTATCGCAGTAAAATACTACGTCTTATCTTAACTCCGATTTGTTCGCAATTATTCCTCATCCCAGTGTGATATCCCTCTGGAGCGCGGGGCTCTCTGAAGCTTGATGCAAGTCTCTTGGATCAGGGGAAGAGAATGTCTGCACGTCTCTGCCTTTCTGAAACTATGTATTTTATGTCAGGAAAAACATCCTAAACAATAGTTCATTATCTTGAGTCAGAACGACTTCTGAGTCTCTTACAAGCATCACTGCTGTAAATGGCCCCGCAGAAGTCAGTAGGGGCTCCCCGCAAAAAGCAGCTGGGAGGTTCAGTCCTTGGATGAAATCTTGACTCTGACAAAGTCAGGGGGAGTTGTGCCATTGACTTCCCGGGGGAAGGTCTGTACCCCTATTGTTTAGCATTGGCTTTATCTGAAGTCAGCATGTGTCAAGTGAGTCTGAATGGATTTTTGCTGCCTGCATTTCCAGTAATTGCCTATTTAGTTTTATTTGGAGGATGCAATCACTGATCTTCATTATTGCTTGCACCAAGCAACGCTACATCTCACACAGACCTTCACGAACCCTTTCACCTCTGCTGCAGTGCAGATATGTCGTATGGCTACACTATTCAAAGGGTCCTTGAAAGTTCAGAAGTTCTATTTTTATTAGCTGTTAAAGTTCCAGTAAGTGAGAAATGTATCCGCTCTGAGATAACACAAATATAGCACACTAGTGAGTGGTTAACAGGATTTTTACAATACTTGAAAAATGTCACAGCAAAACCTTTTTCGGTGCTTACTAAATTCTCAAATAACTTTGCCCTCAGAGAAATTGGGACCAATCCTGCAAACACTTACCGGTCACCCACCGCACCCTGGAGTGCGTGTTCAGTGCGAGCCCAAGGAGTCTGCTGAGCACAGAAGTATCATTCCCAGGCTTAAAAGGTAACCAGCAGCCTGAATGCTTTGCGGGAGAAAGGCCAGAGCGACCAGTGGCTTGGAGAATTAAGCTCCCAAGCTCAGTAGTAAGAATTTGAAGGGACAGACCTACAACTCCTAAAACCAAACCCAGTTCTGATCCCAAAAGCAATCTAAACAAATATTCTGTAGCCATCTTGTGTCCCTTTTAACCAAATTTCTGCATAAACAACCAGACAGCACAACTTGATAGGGTGAAATCAGCAACTGCTATGTTCACAGACGAATATTTAATTTACACAAGTACCTTCGTTGAAGCTGAAGAGCCTATTTGAGTGAGCAAAGATTTACTAAATTGACTAAAGAGCTCCTGCGTCTTCTCTTTAGTGAAAGGTAAATACTTAACAGCTTAGGTCTGAGAGGGACTTCTTGAACCAATAGCTGCATCATACATCAGTGTGCCAGCTCTGACGGGGAGTACTCTTTTGAAGAGAAATTCCCAACCATCTCTCTATCCTGTGCTTTGGTTTGCTTCAAGGAAGCATGCACACACATCAAGGTGTACGTGAAGGGGATTACTTTTGGATGAAACTAAATGGATGGATGCGTTCCAGGAGCACCTTTACTGCACCTTGCTCACAAATAAGCGGTTGGCAACCAGTTCACAAGACCACACTGGAGCTTGGTCTGAAAGAACGGTAATTTAAAACCCCAGAAACATGTAGAGTGGAGATATTGGACCCTGAGCATCACCTGCTTTGCCTTGCAGATGCACTTCCATTGCTCCTCACAACTTGCTGATGTGAGCATAGCCATGGACTCCAGCATCCCGCTAGTGGGAGTAATTTTGGCACATAAGCCCTTTCACAGAAGTCGGCGTATCACACCACTTAGGAATGGCATTACCTGCCTGAGATCTCACAGCTTGCTTCATTCTCAGAGGTCCCATTGCAGTTTGACGTATTTTTCTCAAACTCACTGTAGTTCTTTCAGGTCCCCTTAGTCATAATCTTCCACTGTTCTTGGTCCCACCTTGCCCCGTCATTAATTTTTAATTAAAATATTTTCCTGAAATATTACTTCAGGGCCTTTGTTATTTCCTGAAGTTAATCCTTTTACCTGAAATTTTTATTACGATACGGCACAATCATTTCCTTTTGTTAGTATAGGTTCTTGCATGGAGCACCTATTACTGTGGAAAGTGAGAGTAGCTGACCATGTTCCTCTGTGCAAAACAATATTATACCGGTTGTTACCCTCTGATTTTACAGAATGGGAACACAATGCTTAGGGTAGATCCTTTTGGACCTGGTGCTCATGCCTTTCTGTTAATATTCATTTGAGTCTGCCGTCACCAGCTGCTTCTCCATTGCAGTTGGCCTTCGTCCCTCGCAGCATCTTTCACCAAACTGCATGCTAAAATGGGCTGAGACCCACCGGGACCTGGGCCAAAATAAGACAAACTCGTCTCAGCCTTTAGAGCCTGGTAGCCTGCTTTTTCTAGAAAGGACAGGCACCTACAGCTGGGTATTGTCTAAAGGGAAACCAGAGCACAGGGAGACACCACCAGAGAAAGATTGTGCTGTTTCACAACATAAATGCATTATAGCCTTATGTACAGAAGAAGGATGGTCAAGATTTAGGCTGGCATGTTTCAGCCAGAAACGCAAATTTGAAACTGGTCCTCATGAACCAGAAATGCTGTCTTTTTTCAAAATGTAGGCTTTGAGGAGGAAAAAAAGCAAATCATGACTGCTGCCTGTAGTGGCACCATCTGGTGGTCCCCATGTCAGGCTTCATGCGCCTTCTGAAGTCCTCTGCACTCCTGGAGGCAGAAGCTTTGCTGAGCCACCCGTCCTTCAGCTCGCCCTTGAAACCCAACGCCTTGGAAGAGCACGAGCGGCTCTCGCACGTGGCCCCGCAGCTAGGCGCTCCGTCTGCGTCTATTACGGAGAAGGAAGGACAGAACAACGATGTGATTGTGAGCTCAAGTAATTGCTGTCCTTGTGCCTGGCGAAGACTGCTGAGGCAAGCAGCAAGCAAATGGCTCTCCCAGGCCTGCAGAGGGAAGGCTACTGAAAAGCACCATCTAAACAGTTAAACAAAAATAAAGGCTATAAGTACGGCTTGTGGCAATTTATAATTGCCATTTCCACTTGGTACTAAATGCTAATGTAAAAAACTACTGAGGACTCCTTTCTAATACGTTTTAAAGCAAAATTGGAAACATATTTCTGTGTAACAAGTCACTAGGCACAACTTCTTGGGGAATAATGGTCAATGTTTTATGGCATTGCTTGTTAAAGTTGTTTCTAAATGGGAAGGACCCCAGGGAAGCTGGCATGAACAGTAAACATTCAAAGGAATAATTTGTGGTGACAAGTGATTCCTTTAGTATTTATTTAACATTTAAAATTTGTCTGAATGAAAAAGGAGGCCAAAGACTGACTAGGTCTGTGATTTGCTCCTGACTGTCTGCCTCTGTTCTTCACGGGTTTCTCCAGGTTAAGGAAGCCCTTGGGATGCTGGCAGGAGATAGCCCAGCTGATTCCTGGAAGCCATAAAGGCGATGTGATTTGCTCATTGTCCTGTGTGGTTAACTGTGCTCACGCGGAGCTCATAACACACGCCACATTTTGGGTTGTTTCCCTTCCCCTAGTGAAAAATACAGGAACAAAGTTTGTTTCCTAAATGCTTCATGAACTGCATTTTCCAAAGTGCAACAGCACCATAAAGGCCCAGGACACCATGCTGCACTCGGGAGGCTGTTTCTGCAAAAAACCCAGAAATATGAGGAATAAAAGGTCCTGCCCTGACATCCACCCTGCCCTGACATCCCCACGACCACATCCACGCTCTCACCCATGTGTTGGACCGTACAGGTACAGTGCTGAGACCTCTGCAGAGGAGCACCCCAGCAGACCGATTTGTGAACAGCATAAGGAGCCTGCAGCCAAACAAGCTGTTAATCAAAGAAGAAAACCAGTTTAACCCAGATCTTTGTACTGAACCCATCAATTAATTCTGACACGAGGGGCTTCGGCATGTTTATGAGCTTCATATTCTCTCTCCTTTCTGAAATCTGCACAGGACCACCCCATCACCCCGAGGCCAGCCTCATGTCTGCCACCCAACTGTTCAGCGAGGGAAGATTTTAGTGCAGTCTTTCAAATATATGATATTCCTTCCACCAGTGCCAAACAGGATTTAACAGAAAGAGAAAATATACTTGACAAATATTATTTCTTCAGTGAATATACCCCCAGACTGATTAATGGTGACAGTCTTTACAGAAACTCTGAGTTTTGAATGGCTACATTTTAACCAAATTAAGATAAATAAAAAACAGACGTAGAATGGAAAGCAAATGTAAAAAGGTTTCTGCAAGGCCAAACAAGATTCATTTTGAATTTGTAATTAATAGTTAGAGAAGAGATTTATCAGTGTACCCCCAGATATGTTTTCCCCCGGGAAAATAAACCTGAATAAATTATCATATTCTAAAACACTGACAGATCCAGGGTTTTAACTAGCACAGGTTTTTTTCATGGGACCAGTGTTTCCAAAAGTTTTCTGGTTCCAAATAACTTAAAATTTGCTGTGTGTTGTCTTTCAAGTCTGTTTGGTTACCTATCCATCTCTCTTCCAGATTATTTGCTAATTTGAACACTATTCAGTCATCATAAACATAATTAGCGTTTAGTGTTTGTAAGGGTCTGAGTTGGGGGGGGAGGGTTAAGAGTAAAGATATTACAGTGAGTCTTTTTGCAATTAATGCCTTCTTCCATCAGACCTAGAAGGGCAGCTGCTATTTGCATCTTCTTTATGCTCACATTGTCATGCTTTCTGAACTAAACCTTGAGGCTACTCACATTAGCTTCTGAGCATCTCACTGAATGCTGTCCTTTGTTAGAAAAAAACAATAATCTAGATGTAAAGATGGCTTTTCCTGTAGTAACAACAGACACTTCACCCTTATTCCCATTGTTTGGCAATTATTCTCGACTTTTGAAGGAGGAAAAACCTGAGTCATGGTTGGAAGGTATGTTCAGATAACCTACATTTGCCCTCTGAGTGAAGGCCAACACATCTGCTCCACGTGCCTGTTGTTGAGGCACCTGGGGGGAAGCTTTGACACCATGTAGAGTTTGCTATTTCTTTACTGACATATGCAAACATATGGCTGGTGTTGTACAGACAAGCTGGTACAAGCTCCTCCCCGAGTGTTTCCCAATCTGTAGAGGTATAACATACTCTGAACTCTCAATATGACTACTAGTAATGGGGATATTTCTCCTCACAATTCAGTCTTCCTTCTCCCTTGCTTGAAATGGAGTGTATTAAGCTAACATTTAAATTGGGCATTATGGAAGTTGGAATTTATTAAAGATTCAGGTAGAAATCTCGCTCCACTCTTGTGCAAAGGTAACACTCTCCTTGATTTTCAAGGGACAAAATTCCTTTCAAAGGTAGCTTGACCTTGTCAGCAGAGAAATGCTGCGAATATGTGACGTGAATGTTCCTGGATTGCATGGATGCTGTGTGTGCAGAGAAACACATGAAGTCCCACTATAATTACCATTAAAGGATGTTTATCGTTGTTGTGTCTGTAACATCAAAGAAATCGTAAAGATAAATGTCAGCCCTTGGCCAGAAGGAGAAAATGGACAAATAAAAAAAATCACAGAATATATTCAGGAGTGTGGTAACATCTAATTCACTGCCGTGCTGTTTTTTGTGGGCGCTGTAGGAAGTCTCTAGGAGATATCTGAACATGGAGGGGGCAGATGGGCAAATGGGAAGACAACCCTTAGTCTCTTAAATCTGGCACTTTTCAGGTGGTTGAAGGTCCACGTCCTTCACATCACCATTGCAAGCCGTGCAGGTATCTGTTATAACCACACACATTGTCATATGTTTTTGCTTCCCCTCGGCCCAGGGTCCGTGGCAGCTGTCCAACATCCTCTTCGTGTGTTATTGTACTGCTGCCGTCCCCCGTAGCAGAGAGTGAGGTTCTTTCTCCTTTGAAACGATTTCCCATGCCATTCCCAGACCTTGGTCGTCTTCCAAGTCCTCCCTAATCAATCTAGCATTGTAGGATGTCAGCTCTCATTTTCTTTCCTATGAGCTTATGTGACTATACATTTTATATTTCTGTTCCTGACTTTTGTTCATTAGTTCCTTTCTTCCCCGAGAGATTTTCTTCTCTTACTCTTTGGCCTCTCACTGAATCATCACCACCTCCTTCTTCCTCTGTGTAGTGTAGCTGTGAGAATATTTTCAAGCAAAGGCAAATCAGCAAAATGTGTATTTCCTGATGTTATTGCACTTATCGGAGGTCCTGCGCGCTGTCTTGGGAACAGGTACATAACAAAAGCAGCAGTCTACACTTTCACCTTGGGGCTGCACTGAATCCAAAAAAAGACATAAATCGAGAATAAGACAAAACTCGTCAGGCTTCCTCTGATGAAAGGTTGATGTGACTGCAGGGCCAGACTGTGCCCTAGATAAGCGAGTTCCACGAAAGCTTAAGAAAAGGCGTTGGTTTACCTTTACTTACCCTTTTTTTCCCTGTTTCCTTCTGTCTGTTCTTATGCAAGACTGGCTTGGGGTTTTGTCACTTGGACGGCAACGTTCAGAAAAGGTCACCTCGTCCAAATGTGCTGGTGGTAGTGCCCTACGTCATCTCCCCTGCCACATCCAAGCCCCTGAGGGACAAGAGAGGATCGGCAGTGAGGAGCTGCTGCCTTTCCGCTCTCCAGCATGGCTGTGGGATGGGCTCTGACCCCTGCGCAGGATTTACCACAGGGAGTAGCTGCCCTGCCGAGCACCAACTGCTCCCAGTGCTGGGTGGATTAAGGGTTAAAGAAAAGGGGAAAAGGTAAAGCAGGACTGAGAAGGGCATTATTGTTCTCCCGTCCCGTGCTGCTTCTGCGGGGATCGCGCACTGTAATGCACAAAGAAGTGATCGCTTTCTTCTGCGTGTCTCGCTGTGCTGCTGAGCGATGGAGTTAATTGGCTTTGTACCGTGAGCGTCTCTGTTTCCAGGCTGATGTTGCAGGGCTGAGGTAGAGCATTAGGTCAGATGGGTTAATTTTATAGTAGGGAATCATCAGCCGGCAAGAGCTGGCTGGGTACAGCATGTTCTGGCTGTGATCCTTTTCTGCTTCTTTCTTGGCCAAGTAGGACTGGCAAAACCAAATATTTTTATTATTTTGTTTGTGTACAACCCCCCCTCCTTTAATGTGTGTAAATAGTGTTTCTTAGGCTGATGTCTCAGATGCAAAACTTGATTTTTCCAAGGGAAAAAAAGGCTAATTTGTTCTGATTCAAACAGCATAATGGTATAATGCTCTGCTTTTCTGGAACAAATTTTATTAACAAACGTTTTCAGTTATCACAGGAGAGAAATAATTGCACCATCAGCATGTATGGAATAATAATCCCAGAACACATGATTTTTTTTTAACTATTGCATTTCTTTTGATTTTGAGCCAATGTATACTTGCAGGGAATTAAGGGGAGGAAATGAGTACAAAGCAGGATGACTGGTCAATAATAAACACCATGGTGATAAGGTTTCAAGTTCTTCTTCCTTGCTTGGCATGCTGCATCGCTGAACCCTGTATGATAAATTGTACCAGGGAGGACACAGTTTTCATTGTATTGACAAGAGGACACGCATCTTAAGCAAAGCTGACATTTTGGCAGAGGGAGAGGTGAGGGGAGACGCATGCCAATACTTGACGCTGTTTTGAATTAGACAGGAGTTTCCTGCTGTAATCCAAAAATAATAGCCGTGAATTTTGTCCAAAAGAAAGGTAAGTCTCAGGAAACAATGCGAGGCCTTTTTCACCCCAACTCAGATTACGTACATCTTTCATGAGCAAGTGTTGTAGTGAAATAGTGAAAGCCATGGCAACAGCAAGCACTGTTGCTGGCGTTGCTAGTGGAAGCGGGCGGCGTGCTCCCACCATGACTCACTGCAAACAAACCGAACGAAAGCATCGTTCCTGCGCGGAGATGTGTACCTGGGTGGGACAGACCCCATCCAGGAGCCGGCTGCGTTACCCTGGCAGTTTTCCACGCTGTGCACATCCAGGACAGCCTCTGTTAGCTGGTGAAACCCACCAGCTGAACGCTGTCTGCGTGTGGCATAACGTGACCATGCCCCTTCCCTCTGCCTGTTTGCTCGCCTTAGCTCATGTGGCCTCTGTCTTTGGGCCAAGGCCATTGTAATGAACTCCTACGCCAAAAAGAAAATGCCCCTTTAATTATTTTGCTCTTATTTTCTGGCACTGTCAAGATTGGGCTTTTGTACAAAATAATCTGTTTCTCCTTCTAGATAATTCCCCTTGTTTTTCCCACTCTCAGCTAGCAGCTCGCTCCCTTTATGGTTGCTCTGTTTTTCAACATCAGTAGCAGTGCAGGGAGGACAGCAGAGGCAGCCCTGTGCTTGTGTGAAGCAACATGCTGGATCCCGTCATCAAAGGCAGATGGAACTGCAAGAAACTGAGGCACCCATGGGAGCAACGAGAAGGTCTGAGAGGCTGCCTGGTCTGCTGAGAGCGGATAGCCTCAGGGTGCTCACGAAGTGCAGAGAGCTTGGTCTGGTGCACCCTTGGCCCTGGGGAAAGGGAGGGAAGACAGCAGCAGCTCCTGCCCGTGCTCATGGATAAGACAGGACTCTCAAAAAGGGGTGGCTTTGCACTCAAGGGTGTCCAGCTGAAAGCTAAGACATTGGCACTTGCTAGTTCCTATTCAGATATGTCCATGGATATCAGATATACATAGAATCATGGAATCATAGAATGCTTTGGGTTGGAAGGGACCTTCAGAGGTCATCTAGTCCAACCCCCCTGCAGTGAGCAGGGACATCATCAACTAGATCAGGTTGCTCAGAGCCCCGTCCAACCTGACCTGGAACGTTTCCAGGGATGGGGCCTCCACCACCTCTCTGGGCAACCTGTGCCAGTGCTTCACCACCCTCACTGTAAAAAATTTTTTCCTTATATCTAGCCTAAATCTCCCCTCCTTTAGTTTAAAACCATTACCCCTTGTCCTGTCACCACAGGCCTTGCTAAAAAGCCTGTCCCCATCTTTCCTATAGGCCCCCTTTAAGTACTGAAAGGTCGCAATAAGGTGTCCCCGCAGACTTCTCTCATTATTCCACATGGATTAGAAAGCAAGTGAGAAATATGGGCTTGTGCTTGTATCCTTTCCATTACATTTATATACAAATATATAGTGGGTGTGTCCTTTCTCACCCTTTTTCCCTCTTCTGCAGCTGATTTTTGTCCCTAATACCACTTCTTCTTGCAGTCTTGTGAGTGGATGTGTCTGCTTCTTATAGAGTTCTCTGACCAAATGGAGCACTAAGATAAGACTTTCTTTTACACCTGCTTCTAAGGAAACATGGTCCCAACACCTTGTCACAGGAGATCCGGATTTCATATGGTGTTTCAGGTGGTGGGAAAGCAATACCACTAGGCCATGTGGATCTATTTGGGCTTCTTGAAGCTGGGGTTGCAGAATGGCCCAAGAAGGTATCTGTGAGAATAAAGGGTTTTCCAGTTCCTTCCAACCGGAGAAAAAAAATCCCCCAAAATATAACTCTTTCCTGGCATATCCAATGTTCATGCTACTGTCATTTTTGTTAAAAAATCAACTCATTCTTTGTAAATAGTTGAGCATATGCACAACTGTCTGGAAATCTGTCTGAAAGCATTATAAGATCTCTTCAAGTGAATCTATTATTTTCTTTTTTTTTTTTTTTTTTTTTTTCCTCTC